>CM035416.1:102208963-102483963 GCA_020310875.1 Ceratopteris richardii
AGTTTTCAGTTCATGAAGAGTTGAAGGATGAAAGGAGGAAGAAAAGAACAAAGTTTAAAGCTTGGAAGAAGAACCGGGAAAGTTGTACACATATGTACAGTAGTATAGTCCGAGTTATAAGCTTGTACAAATTTATCTATAAATACCTGAAAATGTCGAGGCGCGAAGGATGAGAGGTAGAAAGGAAAGTATGAGAGGCGTATAGGCATTGAGGCATATACGAGAGAGAAAGGAATAGAAGAGAAGAATGAGAAGTTAGATGTCATGAGACATATGAGAAGTTAGTTGAGTTTTCCTCTCATCACTCAACTGTAACTTTCTGAGTAATCGAAGAAAAGTTGCGCCGAAATTTCTGTGTGTTCTTCATCTGTGTTAGATGATTTGTGAAATCCTATTGAGGATATCTAAGTCTATAGTTAATCAATCTATAGCTTAAGTTTCAGAGTTTAATTGTAAACAGAAACCGAGAATTGTCAGTAGGAACATTCGTATGTGTTGAGTGTTCAAAGTTTACTGAAACAGGCGCATTTTCGGTGATCAATGTTTTGATCATTTCTCAGTGCATACTTTAAAGTTTTGCATGAGTGAGGGCTTAATCTTTAAGTTAGAAGATAAGCTACTCGTAACCAGAAGCATTTGCTTAAACGGGTTCTATTCAAGGAGAACCAAGTCTTAGAAGTTACAGGTGTGAAGTCGACTGTTCAGAATGACAGTTTCAGACAAAAGTAACCTGTGAAGATAAATTTAAAGAAATCGTGCAGTAGAATGTTTGTGTTGTGAAGTTTTGACTTACTCTTGGTATAGAGGTGCTCTAATCACAAGAGTAGGTTATTCTGAAGGAGATTAACACTCTCCAACAGTGGTATCAGAGCAGGTACACTGGTATCAGAGCAGGTACAGTGGTATCAGAGCAGGTATCAGTCCATCAGTGGTATCAGAACAGGTAAAGTGGTATCAAAGCAGGTATCAGTCCAGCAGTGGTATTAAAGCAGGAGACACCAAAATCAAAGAAAGGAGGTTCCCGTTTGCTGCGGTTACAAAGAATTCAACAACCGAAGGACTAAAAGGTGAAAGCTTGAAAGCAAAACCTGAAGAAGAGATCATACGGCATCAAGAAAGACAAACGGAGTCTAATTTGAAGCAAAGGTACATATATTATTCATAAAGGTTGAAGATTTAAATACACAGGAAGACACAAGATGGGAGATTCTCTACAGATAGAGAAACTGGATAGGGAAAACTATCCTGCGTGGTCAATGAGGATGGAAGCTCATCTTATGAGCAAAGATTTGATAGCTTATATCACAGGAGAAGAAGAAAAGCCACAGTTCAGAGATCCTAGTGTTCCGACTAGGGAAGAGTTAGCAGATCTGAAAAACTGGATGAAGAAAGATGCGCAAGCTAGAAGCATTATCTATATGGCAGTAAATGATTACTTGCTACCTCATATTCGAGGTCTTGAAAGTGCAACGGACATTTGGAATGCATTGGAGGAGCATTTCCAGAATACTACTAAGTCAAGAAAGGCATCCTTATGGGCAGAGTTTACAACTTTCAAGAAGAAGGCTTCTCAGTCCGTTTCAGACTATGTGACAAGAATGAAAGACATTGCAGATGCATTAGGTGCTGTTGATGAAGATATCGAAGAGGATAAATTGGTAAGACAAATTCTTACAGGCTTAAGAGGTGATGACAAATGGAAGCCGTTTATTTTGTCTACGGAGTTATCGCTTGATCATTTCACTCCAGATTTAAATCAATTGTTAGGTCATATGCTAACATTTGAGAATGATGTTAAAGAAGATGGTGACAAGAGTGCAGGTCACGCAATGTACTCGAAAGATAAAAAGAAGAATAGCAAAGGAAAGCAACAAGCAAATGAAGATGGAGGAACAACTAGCCAAGCCAACTTCCTAAGAGGAAGAGGAAGTGGCAAAGGTAGAGGAAAAGGCAGAAACAACAAAGATGGAGGCAAAGCCTGCTGGATTTGTGGTAAGACAAATCATTTAGCTAATGATTGTTGGCACAATACTCAAAGTAATAATGGATATAGTCAAGGCTACAATGCAAGAGGAAGAGGCGGCAGAAATCAAAGAGGAAATTTCAGAGGCAGAGGTGGTAGGAGTTACTTTGGAAGAAATGCAGGAAGAGGATTCCAAAGTCAACAATATAACAATACCTACTACAATTACGCTTCAGAACAGAAGGAAGATTCAACGATGATATTGAATGCTACTTGTGAAAGTCAGAGTGAAGATCAAAGAGTCTTTTACATTGACTCAGGGTGTAGTAATCACCTGAGTGGAAACATATCATTGATGACTGATTTGGAGAATAAAGTTTCTAATCATGTTGTTCAAACAGGTGACAACACAAAGCATAAAGTGCAGTCGATTGGATCAGTGAAAGCCAAAGACGGCAGTATCTTATTGGGTAAGGTTCTGTATGTTCCTACAATTCCTAAGAATCTGATAAGTGTAGGACAAATTGTTGAAAAAGGATATGAAGTAAGATTCACTAATGAAGGAGTATACGTGGAAGATCCCAGTCAAGGATATAAACAGATTGTTTCAGGGAAAAAAGAAGGAAGACTGTTTACACTGAAGATTCAAGGTAACATTGGTCAGGCCATGTTTACATATGAAGGACAGAAAATTTCTGAGTTAGATCTTTGGCACAAGAGACTTGGACATTTCAATGAAAGAGGTATAAAAGATATGGTTAACAATGGTTCAGTGCTTGGATTGCCTAATGTTGCAGGTCAACATATGACATACAAATGTGAGGCATGTCAGTTTGGTAAGGCTCATAAGAATTCTTATACCAAGCATGGTTTTATGCACTCAGAGAAGCTTGAGTTGGTACACACAGACGTGTGGGGACCATCAAAGGATTTCAGTATAAATGGATCAAGATATTATGTGATTTATGTTGATGATGCTACCAGATGGATCACTATCTATGTGATCAAGGATAAGTCAGAAGTATTCAATACATTCAGACATTATCATGCATATGCAGAAAGAACTACAGGTCATAGACTGAAGAGACTAAGATCAGATGGAGGGGGAGAGTATTTCTCCAACGAGTTCAGTGACTACTTATGGAATGCAGGTATAAAAAGGGAAGTTACTTGCAGATATTCTCCTCAACAAAATGGTGTTGCAGAAAGAAGGAACAGAACTATTGTTGAGTTTGCAAGGTCCATGATGAATGAGAAAAAGTGCCCTAATTATTTGTGGGCTGAAGCTGTAAACACAGCTACTTATTTGGTCAACAGGTTACCATGTAAAGCCCTGCAAGGTATGACACCATATGAAGCTTGGTGGGGTAAAAGACCTACCCTGGATCATTGCAGAGTATTTGGATGTGTGGCATATGCATATGTGCCATCACAATTAAGACACAAGTTGGAACCTAAAGCTGAAAAATATGTTTTCATTGGTTATGATGATAGACAGATGGGATACAGGTTGTGGAATCCATCCACAAAACATTTCCTGGTATCAAAAGATGTTACGTTTGATGAGCAAAGTTCTTGGTATGCAGGAACAGTTAATAATAATACAGGTGATGAAGAAGAAGTGAGTCAGAAGAAAGGTAAATCAAAGGTTCAAATAATTGATGAAGAAGAAAATTATGAAGTGCAGGAAGAAGCTGAAGAAAAGCCAAGATTTGATCCTGAGTGTGAAGAACCAGAATCTTCAAGGACTGGAGAACTCAGAAGGTCATCAAGAAATAGATGGCAACCTACAAGGTACAGTTATGATACGTCATTTTTGGCTACGAAAGATTATGCTTACATAGTGAAAGCAGATGAAGACCCTTCTACATATGAAGAGGCAAAAGGTAAGGAAAAATGGGAAAAAGCTATGCAAGAAGAACATGATGCATTGGTGGAAAATCAAACATGGGATTTAGTTCCTAAACCAAATAGCCAGAAGATTATTGGATGCAAGTGGGTCTACAAGACCAAAAGATTTGCAGATGGAAGTGTGTCTAGATACAAAGCTAGACTTGTTGTCAAAGGGTTTGCTCAGACTTATGGAGTTGATTATGATGAGACTTATAGTCCAGTGGCAAAGATGACAACCATCAGAACACTCATAGCTGTTGCTGCGAGTAAAGGTTGGAAGTTATGTCAGTTAGATGTGAAAAATGCTTTTCTGAATGGTTATATTTCAGATGATGTGTTCATGGAGCAACCTCAAGGGTTCAGAGATAAAAGATATCCAGAACATGTGTGCAAGCTCAAGAGAGCTTTGTATGGCTTGAAGCAAGCGCCAAGAGCGTGGAACTATAGACTGGAACAGATGAGTCAGGTATACAAAGACTCAAGAAGCAAATGGAAAAAGGAGTTCAAGATAAGTGACTTGGGAAACTTGTCTTACTTCTTGGGTATGGAGATCACATATACTCAGCATGGAGTATTCGTGACCCAAGAAAGATATTTGAAGAACTTGTTAATCAAGTTTAAAATGAATGATTGCCGGATAGCACCTACTCCAATGGAGGTGAATCACAAACTGAGTAAGTTTGGAGGTGAAGAATACAAGGATGTGAGACAATATCAGAGTTTGGTTGGTAGTCTTATCTATGCTACTTTAACTAGACCTGATCTATCATATGCAGTAGGAGTATTGTCTCAGTTCATGCACTGTCCAAGGAAAGAACACTGGATTGCAGGACAAAGGGTGTTGAGGTACATCAAGGGTACACTCAAAGAAGGTTTGTATTATGGTTTTACATCAGATACAAACATCAAAATATACAGTGATGCAGATTGGGCAGGTAATCCAGATGACAGAAGGTCAACCTATGGATACATGTGTTATGTGGGAGATAAGATAATCTCATGGTGTTCCAAGAAGCAACATACAGTTGCTTTGTCGTCTACCGAAGCCGAGTACAAAGGCATGGTTGAAGCCGCAAAAGAAGTGATTTGGCTAAAGACTTTAATGAAGAGTTTTGACACTATACAGAGGACTCCAATCATATTTGGAGATAATATGAGTTCATTATATTTAGCTGCTAATCCTGTTTTTCATGCCAGGACTAAACACATTGAGATTCAGTATCACTTTCTAAGAGAGAAGGTGATGGATAAAGAGATTGAAGTAATTCATACTTCAACGAAAGATCAGATAGCTGATATGCTTACAAAAAGTTTGGATGGACCTAAGTTACAAAGGTTCAAGGATATGGCAGGAATAAAGAAGACAGAGAAAACCTCAATTGATGATTGAGGGGGAGCTGTTGGTGCAAGACAATCAACAATTGAAGGTTTTTAAGTCCGCAGAGACGTCAGCAAAAATTTCCTTAAAAAGGTCACCGGAACAGTACCGGAACAGTACCGGAAGGTCACAGGAAAGTCACCGGAATGTTACCGGAATAGATCAATTTTACAGTTTTCAGTTCATGAAGAGTTGAAGGATGAAAGGAGGAAGAAAAGAACAAAGTTTAAAGCTTGGAAGAAGAACCGGGAAAGTTGTACACATATGTACAGTAGTATAGTCCGAGTTATAAGCTTGTACAAATTTATCTATAAATACCTGAAAATGTCGAGGCGCGAAGGATGAGAGGTAGAAAGGAAAGTATGAGAGGCGTATAGGCATTGAGGCATATACAAGAGAGAAAGGAATAGAAGAGAAGAATGAGAAGTTAGATGTCATGAGACATATGAGAAGTTAGTTGAGTTTTCCTCTCATCACTCAACTGTAACTTTCTGAGTAATCGAAGAAAAGTTGCGCCGAAATTTCTGTGTGTTCTTCATCTGTGTTAGATGATTTGTGAAATCCTATTGAGGATATCTAAGTCTATAGTTAATCAATCTATAGCTTAAGTTTCAGAGTTTAATTGTAAACAGAAACCGAGAATTGTCAGTAGGAACATTCGTATGTGTTGAGTGTTCAAAGTTTACTGAAACAGGCGCATTTTCGGTGATCAATGTTTTGATCATTTCTCAGTGCATACTTTAAAGTTTTGCATGAGTGAGGGCTTAATCTTTAAGTTAGAAGATAAGCTACTCGTAACCAGAAGCATTTGCTTAAACGGGTTCTATTCAAGGAGAACCAAGTCTTAGAAGTTACAGGTGTGAAGTCGACTGTTCAGAATGACAGTTTCAGACAAAAGTAACCTGTGAAGATAAATTTAAAGAAATCGTGCAGTAGAATGTTTGTGTTGTGAAGTTTTGACTTACTCTTGGTATAGAGGTGCTCTAATCACAAGAGTAGGTTATTCTGAAGGAGATTAACACTCTCCAACATAAGCTTGACCCACTCTCCCTTTTGAAAGAGTCCAAAATACTTTTCAAAGACTCAACCCCCACCATAGACTTTTGAGTCCTACAGAAAGATTCTTGACAAATGGGACACATATGATGACTTTTGGGCCCAAAACCATACATAAAATATTCCAAACGCCCAAATTCGGATTTGAGGTTCATTCCCACGAAATAGTGGTGCTTTTTATAGTATTTTTATGATTTTTCATCAAAAAATCAAAGATATGACCATATGGGATAAGATGAATACCTCAGAATGGCCAAAAATCTTCTAGGATTTTGTCAATATTGTATTTTCCACCACACAAGTGTCACATCTAGAAGATTCTCCCAAATAATATCATCTCCAAATATCTTCCCAAAAGGCCTATAAAAGGACCCCCTTGGGTGCCCTCAAAACAAGAAGAGTTGTATGTAGGTACGCGCTGTGGGTGTAGTGAGCACTCCAAACCTAGGAGGAGGAGTCTACCCTATGTCTTTGTATTGAGAGAGCTATGCAAGCTCTTAATTTGTAAGTCCCCCATGTCTTTGTAATATTTTCTATTTCAATCAAGTTCATTTCTCCAATTCCTTTCATTTCCATTACCTTGAACCCTTGCTTATTCTATCCAATACACCCTCTCTTCTTCTCTCATTTCCTACTCCTTCCATATTCCTTCCCTCTTCTCCATCATTCCCAAAACCCATTGAATCTTGTGGTATCACTTGGCTCCTCTTGTCATTGAGAATCTCTTTCTTGTGAGTGTTTTGCATTTTCTATGTTGGTACTAAGAGGGCGGTGTGGACAACCCCTGCCTTAAGAGTACATTTGTGTTGATTGTGTTTAAGTGTACTAAGTGGGTAGCGTGGATCACCCCCACCCTAAGAGTGCCATTGTATTTGTGTGACAAAGCGGTGCAGACCACCCCTGCTTTGGCAGTGCTGTGTGTGTTTTTCATGTGAGTGATTTTATAGGAGCCTGGTGTCCCTCATCTTCAATTCCATTCTTTGTTTATGAGTTGAGCATCGAGGAAGTGTTAGAGGCCATTTCCTTAATGCCCCTCTCAGTGTCAGAGGATCATCCTCAACCATACTAATTCACATGATCTAATAGATGCTCCTTTGTACTCAATGTCATTAGAAGATAATGGTACAATTGATTTCTTCTCATTGATCCAAGGGAAAATCACATATCTTATTGAAAAGAAATCTCTAGAAACTGATTTTCTAGTATCAATATCTCCAACCCAATCTAAATTATCGCATCCAACCAAATGTGATATTTCCTCATAAAGACTAAAATAATGACTAGTTTCTTTCACATACCTAAGTATCAACATACTTACCTTTCAATGCGTTTGGCAAGGATTGTGAGAGAGCTTGTTTACTACCCCATCAACATAGGTGATACTTGTATTGCACAAGTATATGAGGCTTCCAATTCATTTCTTGTGTCTTATAATATCCACTAAGGTGAAATCCTTCAATGGATAGTTTTTCATTCGTCAACATAGATTTAGAAATCTCCATGCAATCCTCCATGTCAAATGCTATCAAAATCTACATTGCATACTTCTGTTTAGAGATGGAAATCTTCCCTATTTCCTACCACACTCCAAGCCCTTAGTAATAATGTAGTACGCCTAAGTCTGACATTTCAATTTCTAAAATTAGGGTATCTTTTTCTTGTTGAAGAAGAGCATCATCATTTCTTGAATCACAAGGTCATATGCATAGAGTACAATCACAATTGCATTCCCTCCTTTCTTTAGAACATACAAGTTTGCATCGGTAATACATCTTTTGAGACCTAGATTCAATAGATACTTATTCATCTATTGATATCATACTCTAGGAGCTTGCTTTATTCCATATAATGCCTTCTTCTACGAATATAGCTTGTTCTCAAAATGCGAATCTCAAACCCTAGTCACTCAGACACACATATCTCTTACTTGAGGTCTCCATTCAAGAATGTTTTTGTGATATCCATGTGATAGAATAAGATAATTTATGCATATCCAAAACTAGTAATACTTAGAAAAGGCTCATCCTTGACGTTAGGGCAAATGACGCACAAAATTGAATCCCTTTGACTTGTGAGTAAACATGTGTAGCAAGTCTTGCTTTGTAGTTCTCCAAAGTACCATCAACCTTTTACTTTACCTTCGAGACCCACTTCTCGATAATCACTTTATGCTGACATGATTGCTCCACCGGAGCCCAAGTTCCATTCTTCATGATATTGGCATATTCTATTTGCATGGGATCCCTTTGATTGAGATCATGGAGTGCCTATTTTTTGGTTCCTTTGCTTGTTCTTGAATGATCCCAACTATTATGGGTGTATTTACAATATGGGTGCTTACTCATCTTTGTTACTCTATTCTCTATGATCCCCTTGCTCCATTTTCAATTGATTCTACTAATCGTGGGATGTGGATTTTAGGATCATAGATTTGCCACACTAACTATGGTAATATTTTATTGATTAGAGGATGATAGGTTGGTGACTTTAAAAATATTATATGGATTTTACAATGGGATTCACTATAGATAATCATGGTTGTGGGAAAAGATCCCTAGACCCTACAAAAGAGGGCAAGACCCTATCTGCACTACCCCCATTCATGTTCTATAGGGAAACTGCATGGTAACACAAGGCCTTTGTTTTTCTTTGAATAGCAACCCCATGACCAAGAAGTTTAGTCCTTACCTAACCTAATGGCTAGTCTCAAATAGAGCATATATTACCAATCAATAATCACACATAGAACTCATCTAATGTGGAAGTTATGATTACAAAAATGTCAAGGATCGTGCAATAACTTCTCATAATTGGGGCTTTACAACTTAGAGCACCATAGATCATTTGTCCTCACTTGAGGATGGAGCATTGAGTATATCTAATAGTATTTTCATAAAGAGTGAATCCCATATCGTCTACATTACCATGCAATTTAACCAAATCATGTGGCCCAAAAGGTGCAGACCATAATGATTGGATAAAACAACCTATATGTGATCTATTCTCATGCATCACTTTCACAACATTGTAGTTGATGTTGTGTTGAATAGGAAGTGGATGCACTACGTGGATTTTGTTATGGTCCATGTATATGGCTATGCTAGTCACTAGTCTAGACTTTTTTTTCCTTCCCCCTTCTTGCACACTTTGTAGTTTCAGTATGCGTGATTGGGAGACCAGCAACTAAACCATAAATTTTCCTTTCACGCTCTCTCGATCTTCTCTATAGATAGTTTAGGCCCTTGAAGACTCTTTTTCTTAACTCAAATTTTTTCTGTAGAGCTTATCTTTTCTTGAACTTTTCTTACATGATT
Source organism: Ceratopteris richardii (assembly GCA_020310875.1). Taxonomy (NCBI): domain Eukaryota; kingdom Viridiplantae; phylum Streptophyta; class Polypodiopsida; order Polypodiales; family Pteridaceae; genus Ceratopteris; species Ceratopteris richardii. The sequence goes on from CM035416.1 coordinate 102,218,568, forward strand.
TGGTTTAATAGAGTGCTCCGTTTCCATGGGTATATACCATGGGAGATTGTGGTCTTCAAAAACTTGAGCATATTTAATGGCGTTTTTAAAAATATTTTATACACTTCTCCTAAGCAATATTTATATTTCTTTATTGAAATCACTTACAAAGCCTTGTGTTTTCTAGAAGTAATCTCAACTTAAGAATATTCTTTCAACAATGGGAGTGGAAAACAAGACATGTTTTACCTCTCTGTGTCACCTTATCACACACATCCGAATTCCTATCTTGTTAATTCTCAGGCAAAAAATCTTTAAGAGAAAGGGTCTCGAATTGAATGTAGCGTATGGGAATAGCCCTTGTTTGTTAAAGGCTCATCTATCTCTTCTTAATGCATGGTCCAAGTAGAAGGCTTGCCTTGAGTGCTCCGTACTGATATGGGTTTCCTTTTGACTAATGCAAGTGATTCACTTTTGCAGAAAAAGTATTCATGGCTTCATCATTTCTCTCGTGATCATCACCTATAAAGTTTAGTGGTTCTAGGTTCTCTAAGAAGTGGTGTACCCTTGAGACATTCCTCCTTTAAGTTTTTATGTGGCCTAGTCTCTCTGCTTGCTATGAAAAATGTGCCATGAGAAGAGGCTTCCTTGTTGGTCTAATCACAGATTAGTTGAGCTTTGAATATCTTGAAAGTTAATATCATACTACCTAACATTCCATTTAACTCTTTTCTTCTATACAGAAGTGTATTGCATTGGAAGTGAGTATTGACTTCATCGTATAGTTCTAGTTTTTTATTTTGTTCCTTCATATATAGTTTTTGAACTCTCTTTGTGGTTTGCTCGACTTGTAATAAAGTGTTATCTAGTAACATTCTCAAAATGATTTGTTCACTCCACTTATAATCATAAAAGTTTTAGGATGAGATCTTACCAAAGTTTGAATTTTAAATAGAGATGGTACAATACATTGATACCTTTTCAACATAGCCTTTGACATTGATGAGAATTTTGTTTCTAATGGTTAAGATATTGAAAGTGCATGCAAAGTACTTTGGAATCTATGTGTCAATGATTAGAATTATGTCAAATTTGTTTCATACTTCCTTGATAAATGTTGAAGGTGTACTTTAACTATTATAGGCTTTAGAAATAATCAACTTCTATTTTGAAAATATACACTTTAAGAACGGATATGAAAGTTTGGTTTTTTTAGCTATTGTTAGTACTGTTTACATTGCACCCTTCTAGATACCAACAACTAAAATGCATTGAGGAGCATGATTTCCTTGCAAGATCTTTGATGGTACTATATGCTAAATGTGTACAGATTTCGATTTCAAAAGAAAAAGGAAAACAATAAGTTTCCATGAAAAAGTTTCCATTTCTCTTTTCAACCATTCATTTGGGTGATGGAAAGGAGAGCATACACATATCATGATGGGGAGGAAACAAGAAAAGAAAAACTACTTACATTCATTCTGAAATGCTAATCTATAATGAGATCAAGGGTTGAAACACTAAAGATGCATATGCTCTATAGATATCTATGCATGAAGTAGAATGTTATGAGATATTTGGCCGATTTGCTTTAACAGCAGGGCAGCCTTCTAGAAATATTGAAATTTCATATAATGCACAATAGAGGGAGAGATTGATGCACATATACATTGAAGATTCTTATAGCAACGTATTATGTAATCCAAAGGCAAGGTCCATATTGGTTTGACACTTATTTCAACTCATCTAGATAGAGGAAAAGCTTCAAGTCGAATTCAAAAGGCAAGAAGGAACGACTCCTCACCAACACACATCAAAGGAACAAGAATGAAATGAATGATGGTACACTTGCAGATGGTGTTATGACATAGATACCAATCTTTCTATTAGGATGAATGCATGTTGGTAGAGTACAAGATACAAGATAATTTGCAAAGGTTCCAGTCATGCAAGTAGGCAAAAGAGAAGGCGTAGAATTTGAAGAATCCCCATAAACCTTTCTTAACAAAAAACCATATCTTCTTCCAAAATGATGATTTTTTATCACCAACCACATTGTAAAATACCCAAGTTCGTAAGATGTAGCTTCATTTTGGGAACTCCAAGGAGTCCTCGAGCTTCGGGATCTTACCAATTTCATAATTTTTGAAGTTGATTAAAGCTTCAACATCAGACTGAGAACCTACTTTTGAACTATGTCCGAGACTAGACATGGAACCAATCAGAACTAGTCTAAAAACTATAAATAGAGCATGTAGGCTCATTTTGAGAATTTAGATAGTTGTTAACTAGTTGGATATTGGGAAAGGAAGTAAAACGACTTTTTAGCTAGCATGATTATGAATGAAAAGACTCCATTTTCCCACTCTTTTTCTTCTTCCTTTCCTTTGTGTGTAAATGTTTTTTCTCCTCAGATTCACATTCCCATGCATCATTTTCTCATCTTCATATCCCTCTCATGTCTTCTTGGTTGAAAATTTGAGGTTGTATGTTAATCAATGTTGGTAATCACCAGTGTTCTATGAGGAAGCATCTTTTTGGTGCTTTTTGTAGAGAGAGATACTTAAGGCATGATTGTGTCATGGTAAGAGTAGTGGATAAAAGATGTGGGATTCAGTTCTAGGTAGGATTTCTTAATTTTATCTATTTTCTTACTTTTTCACCTCCATTTCCATGCCTTCCACTTCCATTCACATCCACTTCCATCTCTTATTCATAAAAGAATCATCCTAGAGGCATATACCCTCCATTTCCCATCCTTCCTTATTCTCTTGAGTGAGAGAGAGAGAGAGTGTGTGTTTGTGTTTTGTGATCATGAGCTCCAATATCAAGCATATACAAGGTGTGCATTCAATCACAATGCATTGCAACCTTGTGCTCATGGGTGAAGTTTCATCTTGGGACTTCGTCTCAAGCTAGGAAGAACCTTAAGAGGCATGATGTACAAAGCTAAAAACCACTAACCCCCATGGTCAATTCTATCCTAGGCTAAGCATGTAGATCTAGGTCTAGCTCATACAATTTTGATGGGAATTGAAAATTGTGAGCTATCATAAGGGATATTCAACTTCAAAGGCTAAGCATATATATGAATATGAAGAACTAAGGAAAAGAACAAAAGTGTGTAATCAAATAAAGAATTAAACTCACTTACGTTATTCCTAATGATTGTAAATAAATTAAGATCAAAATAATCATAGAAGGCAATCTTGATGGAGTAACATTCTATCTAGATCAAAATAACAGAAGGCAATCTCGATGGAGTAACGTTTTATCTAGGTTTGAACTTTTTCATCACATACCATCCATGACACCAGCAATGTTAGTTAGATGCCTTGTGGATAACATATTACCTTGCACTAAAGAAAGGCGGAGAGGTTTTTGATCAACAAGAGAGTGCATTACTCAAGCTTGAACATCTCAAGTTAGGAGTTATCTCTTCAAGGCATCATGAAGATTCAGCATTGCATCATTTGATTCGTGAGACTCTACCACATGGTGAATTGTTTTATAACATGAAGCAAAAAATTCAAGAACAAAAAGTTGAAGAAGTAAATAAGTTCTACGAGACGGATGCGTTACTATTCTGTAAGAACCTATTCTATGTCCCTTCAAGAAAGCCTAGGATCCAAGTCATTCAGCAACATCATGAAAACCTTGTAGAAGGACCTTTTGGAGTGAATAAAACAATAGATCTCATATCAAGGGCTTTCTGGTCACCTCAAAAATATATCTGAACCTACGACACTTCCAGTAGATCTAAGGTACCATGACATAAACCTCAAGGCCTCTTGCAACTTTAGCTATGCTAGAAAGGCCATGGGCATTAATTATTTATGGATTTCATCACATAGTTACCAAGGTCACTTAAGTATGATGCCATTCTTGTTGTCTTTGATATATTTACAAATAGGATACACTTCATTCCTATCAAGGCAATCATAGGTGCAACCATTACTAGAATTTTGCTCATATACATCTTTAGGCTTCATGGATTTCATGATGACATTGTTAGTGATCGAGGTCCACAATTCATATCCAACTTTTGGAACAGTCTTTGAAAGATCCTTGGTGTTCAAGTTAAACTACCTATAGCCAATCATCCACAAATTAATGAACAAATAGAACAAATGAATAAAATCCTTGAAGAACTAGCTCAATTGCACCATCAACTATCATGAAAATGAATGTTTTGAGCTCTTTCCCGTTGTAGAGTTCGCCTATAACAACATTGTTCATACATCTACCAAGGAAACTCTCTTCTTCACGAGTTATGGACAACATCCAATGATGGATATACAACTCTCAAATCATGTCGAGAACCTAGTTGTCAAAGATAAGGCATACTAGCTCATGGATGTTCACAAAGAATTCAAGCCATACCTTATAGCTCAAGAACAATATAAGTATCATGCAGATCAACAGTGTGCTCAAAATCCATACTATCACATTGGGGATAAAGTGCGGTTACTTATAATAAATTTGCAAACTTCAAGCTCTTGTGCAAAGCTAGATCATTAGAGATTTGGTCCATTCACTATTTTGGACGAGATTAATACAATCACTTTTAGGCCCTAGTTACCGAGTACCATGAGAATACATCCAATTTTCCATGTGTCCATGTTGGAACAATATTAGATTTCAGCGCCATTTGGGGGGGGGGGGGGGGGGGGGGTAGAATAATGTCCATGTTTTCTAGAAGAACAAATCTAAAGAAAGAAATCTCAAGGATGTTCATGTAGGAATTATTGATGGATATCATTTGAAGGTTTGAGAAACATATGAAGTGTATCATGGACTTTTAGTGAACGATAAAAGGATATTATTTTTATGTCTATTATTTACGATTGTAAGGTAGAGACTCCTAGAATTGGTTGCTAAATTTGGTTGCAAATACAATGCATATGTCTATAAGTGATTTGATATCTTTTGCATGTGCCAAAAGCTTCCTCATAGTTTTGAAGAGAACTAACTCAATACCATTGGGACGTTCTGCAAGCCTTTCCAAGTACTTCAATGTCATAAAAGTTATTCCAATTCATTCTGATTTGTTCATATTTATTATTCAAAAGTCAAGGTCAGCTTCTATGGAACCTTGTGTGAACCCTCACATGATTATTATCCCAAAAACATTATTTCCCATGATCCATTTTGAAAACCCCCAGGTGAAGAGCTTGAAATGAAATGCAAGTAAATAAAATATCCAAATGAGATAGAATAACGTAATACACTTTACTACTAGTTCTCAAAGCTTCCAGTGCAGATTCTACTTGTTTGAAGAAGATTTTAAGATCTATTCCATGCCCTTTTCAAACCAAAAGAGAATCTGGAAATGGCCCCTTTCCATTATACACATTGAGAGAACAACAATCCACAATTCCATGTTCAAAAACAACTTCAAATCATGGACAAACTTTCTTGATCCTCTTTAGTCCTCACCAAGGACAAAAGAATTTCCAACACCTCAATGTTATCTCAATGATGCTTTTTCAAGTGATGAAATCAAATTTTGACAGTCGGATCTCCATAATGATGCTTAGAAAAGGTTACCTTGTCTCTTTAGATAACTGTTAGATTGACTATGATCATAATGTCTCACGCAAAATGTATATTTCTTTATATTCATGGAAAGCATGCAAGCTAAGATTCGTTGCACAAAAAAGAAAGCACATTTCAATCAAAACCTTGAGCGAAGAGATATGCCTCATGAGGGGTTGGTAGGAGTTGAGGATGAAAGAACTAACATCGATAAAGGTGTGACTTGAAAGCCCTCAAACCTCAAAATTTTGTACATTCTTGAGAAATTCTATGTAGCATACTAATTTATAAACTCAAAAGCATATGTAGAGATGAAGATTCTCCGAAACGAATGTAGAAAAATCCCTGTGTATCTTTCTCCAAAAGAGAAAAAATTCACATTCAGATGTACCTTATGTGAAGGGGAAGGTTGCATGATTTTCTTTCTCAAATTTCTTAGATGAATCTTGCTAGTAGTGAAATATCCCATACATAATGTTGTAGTAGATTTAGTGGGAATAAAGAGGAAAGAGAACAAAATTCACTCTATCGTTTAGAGCAGATGGAGACGAAGGTGGTTGAGGTCCTTCTCTAACATGAGAACGCGGTTTGATAAGAATAGGAATACATATTTCCTATATCATTTTATGTAGGACTGCATTGCATGGTCCTTTCTTACTTTGCTACCAATGTTGGCATACCATGGAGCCCACAAAGAAGTATTGGTTTTTGGCACAGAATGCAGACAACACGAAAATGATGATGAATCAATGCATGAGCGACGTATGCGTTTCTCTTTCTCCCCATTACATGGTACCAACTTTCATATCTCTCTTTCTCCATACATAACACCCATATGTGTGTGCACATGAGTGCCATGTGTGTCCACATGAGTGCCAAATGGAAATCATGTGCTAGTCCTCTATAAGGAGGGGTTCATACCACTCTTCATACAACTTATACTTTCCTATATTATGCTTTCTCTCTCACACACACACATACTCATACTATCATCTTCTTCTCCTATAGCCTCTTACTCCCCCTCCTTCACACAATGCACTCTCTCTGTTATAACTTATGGAATATGTTGAACAATGCATTGTTGGATTGTAACGTGGAATATGTTGGCCAATGCATTGTTGGATTGTAACATGGAATATGTTGGCCAATGCATTGTTGGATTGTAACATGGAATATGTTGAACAATGCATTGTTGGAATGTTAACTTATTATTGAACAATGCATTGTTAAAGTGTTATATTATTGATGTATTAATGTGTTTTGATGTTTTTGATATAGCAGCTCAAGGTTCGTGAGGAGCATGCAAGGCATGAAAGGGCGGATATCAATAATCCAAATAATTATTTATTTTGTAAATAAACCTGCGTAGAAGGTTCTATTGTTATAAACAGTTAGAAAAGTAATGGTTAGAATAAGGGTCGTTGTAGACCGCAGTTTTTGTTATTGAAAGCAATGGCTTTCTGTAAACATTACCAACTTTTAGTTTCACGCTTGCTTTTCGAAGCCGCTCTCATGTAACCACTCTTTTTGACGTAATCAAAAGTTCCTATAAATACATGCACTCTGTGGACTGTCGGAACAGAGTGCATGGGGGGAGATTGCACCCAATATTGCGTACTGTCTCGTCTCTTGTTGTGTCTATTCTCTGTGTGTTTTCTGCATACGTAATCTTTGTATGCACGTGAGCAAGATCCTGACAACAGTGGTATCAGAGCTCTGCACGCGTCAATACAGAGGGTTTTGTTCTCTGTTCACGATTCTTATTCCGATTCCATCTCCGTCTTCATCTTCATCTTCATCTTTGATTTCTGTTTCTGTTTCTGTTCCAGTTCCAGAATGAGAACCTACGTTTACTCCTTTGGCTTACTCCACCTACGTTTGCTCCTACGGCGTACTCCAAGGCGTTGACTAAGGCAAAGAACTTAGGCAATAACTTAGGCAATACATTGGCAACATTGGCATCCAAGGCTCCCTTGGCGACCGATGGCTACGCGCGAGGCAATTTTAATTTTGAGTGGCCATAGAGAGGTTTAGATTCCCTAAGGTAGGAGGATTTGAACCCACAACCTCCTACTTTCAAGGGAAGTACTTTAACCACTCCACCATTTCTTGGAGTTGTCACTCAAGTTCTTTCCTCTTATATTTAACATAACTTGTAGTTTTCAAGGCGGCACGGTGTGACACGACGCGGCGCGTCTCAGGGTACATCTTTTTCAGGGTACACTTTGAGGGTACACTTCTCAGGGTACACCAGGGTACATCCAGATAGGGTACATCCTGTCAGGGTACATTAGGGTACATCCACATAGGGTACACACTGCTAAGGTACATTTGTTGAGGGTACATCCCGAGAGGAAAGCACTAGCTTAAGGGTCCAAGAGCACCATGGACGATTATAGTAATTCACCTCTACCTGAGGCAACACTTGAACAACAACTAGAGCTTTTGAGGCATGAGCTTCGAGGAGCTTAGAATGAGATCCAAAAACGTGATGAAGTGCTCCAGCAGATACAAACTGAGGAGGACAACCTTACGAGAGTAGTAAAAGCTATTGTTTTTGCCCAATCTGATGTTACTCATTCGAAGATTGGTACTAGAAACTACCAGTTTCTACGATTTGATGGCCGAAAGGATGGGTCTTTAGTCCTTTCCTGGTTGTCACAGTTTGATGACTTTTATACTGACGAGATGTATGCTGAAAGTGAAAAAGTTAAATTTGCCACTAACTATGTAGTAGGTAAAGCTCAACTTTGGTGGAATGTCCTGCGGCACAGTACTGAGCATCCAACAACGTGGAAGGCTTTCCAAGAGAAAGTGTAGGATTCTTTTCTTCCTCCTCAATACCATTTGCATGTTCGACGTGCATGGACGACCCTTACATGGAAGGAGGGTGATACGGTTACTACTTACACAGAGCGGTTTTGGCAAAATTTACTACTTGTTCAAATGCTTGAAAAAGTACCGGAGGATATCTTGCAGCAAAAATATGAAGATGGTTTGGAAGTGGGAATCCAAGCTAAGCTTCACACCCTACAGCCTACAACCCTCAGTGAGGCTATATCTTTCGCCTATGATGCAGAAAAAGAATTCAAGTCCATAACCAAGTCAATCCGTCTCCAACAACCCCGCCAACGATCACTTTATGTTAAACCTACATTCCCTATGAAGCGTACTTTTAATGCCCCATCTTACCCTAGTTTTCCTCATCCTCCACAATACAATTACTCAACTCCACCTATTGCTTCATCTCTCCAACCAACCAAACCACCTACCCTTCAAACTTCCATGGTGAATGCCAACAGAAGCGACCACGACTCACTTGCTGGAATTGTGGTAAACCAGGACATACAAAAATAAGGTGCAGATTTCGACCCCTTCACATGAAACCAGCTACAGCTCAATCGCATAACATGGAGGTCCATAATGAAGAAATTCCTCCTGTTTGGACAGAGGAATCATTGGAGAAGGACTTAAGTACCTTGGGTAACGATATCTCTCTTCACTCTCTACTTTGCATGCAGGGTACCATAAATAATAAAGTAGTTAAAATTCTACATGACGATGGTAGTTCACATGACTTCATTTCACATTTATTAGTAGAAGAACTTCAATTACAAACGTTTCCTTCCTTGTATAAAGTGAAAGCTTCATTTCAAGGTAGTCGTTATAATGTAACACGAGAAATTCAAGATTTTACGATTAGCATAGGCCCATATGTTGATTCACAGAAATATTTAATTGCACCTTTGCAATCTCACGATGTTATATTAGGTATGCCTTTTCATCACCATTATAACCCACATATTGGCTACCATACACATACCTTTAAGTTTGAATTCAAAGGTCAAATCATTACTTTGTCTACACGGCATGATTTCCAGCCATTTCCATTGATTAGTCACACTCAAGTAAAGCGTGCATTTAGGAAAGGATTCAACTCATGCATTATTTTTGTCAATGCCATCAATGATTATACTCATACACTTCCTGATGCATATGAACCTTTCATGAGTATTTATAAGGATTGTTTTATGTCTGAGTATCCCTCTGAACTACCACCATCTTGAGGATCCTTTGATCATAGCATAGACTTAGTCCCTGGTAGTTCTCCTCCTCATAAAGCACCTTATAGACATGGCCCACTACACCAAAAGGAAATAGAAAACCAAGTAAAAGACTTACTACAAAAAGGACTTATAAGGCCTAGTTCTTCCCCATTTGGAGCACCAGTTCTCTTAGTAGAGAAGAAAAATAAAATTTATCGAATGTGCATTGATTATAGAGCCCTTAACAAGATTACCATCAAGAATAGATACCCTATTCCTCGAATAGATGATCTCTTAGATAAGTTACGAGGAGCTCGTATCTTTAGTAAAATTGATCTTAAATCGGGTTACCATCAGATTCGTATGACACAAAGTGATATTTTTAAGACTACATTTAGAACTCAAACTGGCCATTATGAATTTATGGTAATGCCCTTTGGACTTACTAATGCCCCTGCAACATTTGCACGAATTATGAACAATATTTTTCTTGATTACCAAGCTTTTGTTCTTGTATTCTTTGATGATATACTTGTTTACAGTAAGAATGATAGTGAACATGAAAAGCATCTTGAAACAGTTTTTCATTTGTTACGACAGAACACACTTTATACTAATCCGAAAAAGAGTTATTTCTTTCAGCGTAACCTAGCATATTTAGGACATATTATTTCAAGTGAAGGTGTGCATGTGGATCCGAAAAAGATTAGAGTTATAGTAGAATGGCCTACACCACAATCAGTCAATGATGTTCATTCTTTTCTTGGGTTGGCTAGTTTCTATAGGAAGTTTGTTCGAAATTTTTCTTATTTAGCATTGCCTCTTACCTTGTTGTTGAAAAATAAAATAAAATTTGCATGGGGACTTACCCAACAACAGTCCTTTGAAAAACTTAAACAAGCACTTTCACATGCACCTGTTTTACAATTACCTGATTTTTCACAACCCTTTCATGTCGTTACTGATGCTAGTGGTTCAAGAATAGGTGCTGTTTTAATGCAAAATGACCATCCTATCACATTTGAGAGTAGAAAGCTTAAGCCCTCAGAACAGAATTATAGTACGTATGATAAAGAATTGTTAGCAGTTGTGCATGCTTTGCGAATTTGGAAACATTATCTTATGGGGTCTGAGGTCTTAATCAAAACCGATCAACAGGCTATTAAGCATTTATTAAATCAGCCCTTAATCTCTGATAGGCATCTTAAATGGACATCATTCATTCAAAATTTCCAACCCATGATACAATATCAGCCTGGTAAAGCTAATGTTGTAGCGGATGCTCTTAGCCATTTTCCTTCGCATTCTGTTGTTTTGAATAATATTTTTGCCATCCAAATTCATTCTTTTCAAGAAATGGTTTTCACTTATGCATCTGATTTGTATTTTTCATGTGCATGGCATGACTTCAACAATGCTGCATCTTTATCTGATGAACATTATACATTTCATAATGGTTTTCTCTATTTTCAACATAGATTGTGCATAACCCAAGTTTTTAAAGATTTTGTCATTAAAGAAATGCATGAACCATCTTACATGGGTCATAGAGGCATACAAAGCACCATTTCTGCTTGCAAAGATTTCTTCTTTTGGCCACACATGGAAAAAGATATTGCACATTATGTTTCTCAATGCATTGTATGTCAGCGTGTCAAACCTCATCATGGTAAACCATTTGGATTATTAATGCCACTTTCCATTCCAAATGAACCATGGGAACAAATCTCTATGGATTTTATCACAGTTCTTCCCATCACTTCATCACATAATGATATGATTTGGACAATAGTTGATAGGTTTAGTAAATATGCATATTTCATTCCATGTAGAAAAACTTTGACTACACCTCAACCTGCAAAATTATTCATTAAATGTATATTCCCACATCATGGATTTCCTAAAGTAATGTTATCTGATCATGATGTTAGATTTTGTAATCATTTTTGGGTTGCCTTATTTCAACATTTTGGTTCTAAAATAGATTTTAGTTCTGCATTTCATCCTGAAAGTAATGGACAATGTGAGGCTACAAACAGTACTATTCTTGATTTATTGTGTTGTTATTCATTAGATAATCCTAGTAATTGGGATGAAAAGTTGCCATTGCTTCAATTTGCTTACAATAACACTGCACACACCACTACAGGTTGTGCACCCTTTGAAATTGTTTTTGGTAAAAAGCTTCCCACTCCCATGTCCCTCACCCAAACCGACATTCCGATGGCTGATTCTATTGCTCAAGATCATGTTTCTATACTTCATGATGTTCACGAGCACATTAGGAGAAGTTAAGAGCAATATACACGTACTATCAATACTAAACGATTAGCCAAAGAATTCAAGGAAAATGATTTTGTATGGTTGCGTATCATTAAAAGACGTCTCAAAAATATTTTGCAGCATCCTAAAATTAAACTTGCACCACGCTATTATGGACCATTTTGCATTATAGAAAAAATTAATGATAATTCATTTCGATTAGATATTCCATCCCATTGGACTATTCATAACTCTTTTCATATTAGTTTACTTAAACCATTTAAAGGAACTGTACCACTTGCTCCACTTCTTGATGACCCTCCTTTAATTGAAGAACAATATGAAATCTTAGTTCCTGAGAAAATCATTGATCATGATGACATTACTACATGCACAGGTACTCAATATCATCGATATTTGGTTAAGTACAGAAATCACTCTATTGAAGAATGTCCATGGATACATAAAACACAATTAACATTTCATTATGACCACTTAATTTCTACATATCATACAAAAACACATTAATGTAACAGCTCCAAGAACATTTCCATGCATGTATTTTTACATGGCACATGCCTATTCTTTTTATTCAGTGATGAAACATGTGACTGGCCATCCATGTTTATTATTTTATCAACTGAGGTGAGTTGCTTTTTCAACTGAGGGGCATGTTATAACTTATGGAATATGTTGAACAATGCATTGTTGGATTGTAACATGGAATATGTTGGCCAATGCATTGTTGGATTGTAACATGGAATATGTTGGCCAATGCATTGTTGGGTTGTAACATGGAATATGATGGCCAATGCATTGTTATGGAATATGTTGAACAATGCATTGTTGGATTGTAACATGGAATATGTTGGCCAATGCATTGTTGGATTGTAACATGTAATATGTTGGCCAATGCATTGTTGGATTGTAACATGGAATATGTTGGCCAATGCATTGTTGGATTGTAACATGGAATATGTTGAACAATGCATTGTTGGAATGTTAACTTATTATTGAACAATGCATTGTTAAAGTGTTATATTGTTGATGTATTAATGTGTTTTGATGTTTTTGATATAGCAGCTGAAGGTTCGTGAGGAGCGTGCAAGGTGTGAAAGGGCAGATATCAATAATCCGAATAATTATTTATTTTGTAAATAAACCTACGTAGAAGGTTCTATTGTTAGAAATAGTTAGAAAAGTAATGGTTAGAATAAGGGTCGTTGTAGACCGCAGTTTTTGTTATTGAAAGCAATGGCTTTTTACAAACGTTACCAACTTTTAGTTTCACGCTTGCTTTTCAAAGCCGCTCTCATGTAACCACTCTTTTTGACATAATCAAAAGTTCCTATAAATACATGCACTCTGTGGACTGTCGAAACAGAGTGCATGGGGGGAGATTGCACCCAATATTGCGTACTGTCTCGTCTCTTGTTGCGTCTATTCTTTGTGTGTTTTTTGCATACATAATCTCTGTATGCACGTGAGCAAGATCCTGACAACACTCTCTCACGCTGGCTCCCTCGATTCCCTTTAGATACCCACTAGTCCTACTCTAAAACGTCCTTCCTTATTTTCTTTCACACACCTATACACACTCTCCGTATCCCTCGCTCCCTCTCACAAACACTCTCTCTCTCTCTCACACACACACACACACAAACATTCTCACTCTTATTTTCACACACACACACTTGCTCTCTCTCTCTCACACACACAAACATACTTAGCATCTCTTCCTTCCTCTTTCTCTCTCTAGCTCTCTCTCTCTCCATCTCTCTCTCTCTCTATCTCTCTCTCTTTCTCTCTTGCAATCATTCCCATGTCATGCAGGCAACAAACATGCACGTCATCATTTATTCTCTCTCTGCAAATTAGATAAATGAAAATCTAAAAGTCAACCATTATTGTCAAATAATATACATCTCTCATTATGGCAAACCTTGGATGACCAATATCATTTGACCTTGGTTGAGCATTATAGTCAAAACCTTTATCAACTAACTTTGGCCAACCTTTATTGACAAACAATTGTCTTAAGGTAGACTATTTTTTCTTAAATCATGCAGCTTGACATGACTACCCTAATTTGCATTCGAGTGTTCAATGGGTAACTACTCAAACAAGCAACCCCTAAAGGTTGGAAAAGGGAAACCTAAATTTCCAAGCCATTTGAAGATTCTAGTATGGTTGATCTCTGCACTTGGGTCCATTCTCTAATCATCTTCTCTCCACCAATATTGAAATGTGTAGAACTATAAAAAGAAGACCTTTCTTTTGTATGTTCTTGTCTAGCATGATGCAAAATTATTGGTTGCTCTACCATGAGTATTACCAAATATTTAGGATTTTTGGAAAAGATTTCAAGTTATGTATGAGCTTGCAGAGGGAGCAACATGTGTTTAATGCTACAGGGGATCATTTTGGTGGAGACTACATTGAAATACATTCTTCAAAAAGGATGTATACTTCTATTGCCTAGATATGCAAAAGATTCTCTCTTACCATATTATAACTAAGATAAGAATCTATGTATGCTTTTGAAAAATCGCAAGCTATTTATCCTTGTCTCTACATCCACAACATTATAGGTAATGCAATTTTTCTACTTATGGCTAGACTACTTGTTCAACTTGGATGAGCTACACTAGAACATTTTTTGGACTAGATCATTCGTATGAATATACTTGACCATCTTTAAGAGTGGACTAGACTAGAATAGATTGGATTTTTTTGGTCAAGTGTTGGACTAGATAGAGAGATATGGACTACATGGTCTACATCTTCAACTTCTTTGTCAAGTGTTTAGCGATGAATTTAGTCCAGCAATATGTTTGGAAGGACATGTGGGCATGCATATAAACGCCCCTCTTCAGTTATCAAAGACCTTTATGTAAATTTCAATGCTATTGTAAAGTCATCTTGCATATGCTTTTTGAATATAATAATTTGGAGTTGGATGTGCAATAAGAAACCATGAAAAAAATCTCTCTTGATTTCCTCTCCACAACTTTCAATGATCTTATAAATCTTGTTGGTGATCATTTATTCGGTGGACCACCGTACCTTGCATAAACTTTGAGATAACTAGATTATGCATGCATCTCAATTTCTCATTGGATTTTGTTTTCTATTGGGTGTCTGAGAGAGGATCGAAGCACGAATAGAAGTACTCACCAGAGCAAAGAAGGAGATCGATGCAACAAGGAAAGCTGATACCTAAAACATGATACATGATTGTTGGTGCGAGATAATCCAAGCCCACATACTTGGATGATTAGCATATATCTCATGGAAGTCATATATGACCAATCCCTTGTAAAATCAATTACCATTTACTTTTGTAAACGTGCATTACTTCAAGGTGGAGTTAGGAAGCATCAGATCTCAAGTTATTTGGTAGATGATTGATGAGAGAATATATCCTATAATTTAGGATTTACTTTTAGGTGAACATTTGAATTTGAATTCAAGATTGGCTCCAAACACAACTATAAAGGTGGATCAAAAGAATCATGTGGAAGAGCCCGACTTTGGAGAGCAATAGAAAGGGATCCTATGTCATTTGAGAGCTCACTTCATGGCTCAATCACTACCCTCACATTGTGTAATAGATTATTTCCAATGGCATTGTGTTTCTATGTGATCTAATACATACATTTCGACTATATCTCTACTTCACTTCTCTCATATGACTACTTCAGTAGGGTGATCTTCTCAGAGCTTGTTCTCATTGTATGATTGATCAATTTTCGTGATTTAAAGCATCATAGATTCATCATATTGTCTAGTTTATAGCTACAAAATTTCTTTACCATTAGTTCTCTCAATCGTGAGATATCATCATATCTTTACTCTCTGGTGTATACTTTGATGCATCCCGAAAATGTCGAGGAAGTCCTATGATTTGCTGAACATCATACTCCATGCGTACTTCATCTTTTTTATTGAAATCACTCTTGATTGGTAGCTATCTAAGTTAAGTAGACACCATCAAAAGGAATTAGACTAATTGCTAGCAGGCTCGGATCATTGTTCATTACACTGAACAGGTGTAGAGGCTAAAATAGCAAGTGTATGACCTTGGATTAATTTCCTACTCATCTATTTTGATCCATTGATTAGTGCATCATGTTCCAAAGATCATAGGTGATTATTTATGATCATTAGCAAGCTAAAAGGCCCACTAAACTCTCCCCCACTTTCCTTGGCTGGTGTGAAGCACATTTAAGCAACACCACTTCATCTCTGAAGACTATCCACCATCTCCTTCAACAGTGGTATCAGAGCAACAACAAGCAAGATGGGAGATGGATTTCCATCATTCATTGACGAGCTGGAAAGAAGCAACTAACCAACATGGTCACTAAGGATGCAAGCCTACCACCAAGGGAGAAGTCTATATGGATACATCTCAGGAGATGAAGAAATGCCAACATTCAGGAGCAAACATCGACCCACAAGGGAAGAACAAGAAAGACTAACCACATGGTGTGAAAAGGATGCTCTTGCAAGGCCTTATCTACTAAACTCAATATCTTTTATCACCTCACATTAGGAATTGCAAGACCATCCAAGAGACTTGGGAAGTACTTTATTCATACTTCTCATCCAATACAAGAGCTAGGAAGAATTATCTATGGATGGAGTTTACAACCCAAAAAAAGAAACCAAAACAAAGTGTAGTTGATTATGTGACCAAGATCAAGGATGTGGCTAATTAGCTTGCAAGCATTGGAGAGGAGATCAAAGAAGAACACATAGTAAGGTAGATCATAAATGGGATTAAAGCTGATGATAAGTGGAAGTCCTTCACCATAGCCATGGACCTTAATATGGATATGTAGATACCTGAACTCAACACCTTAATGGGGCAACTCTTCACCCATGAGTGAAAGCTCAACCAGAATGGTGAAAACTCTAAAGGTAACCAATTTTTTTGCCCTTTATATAGATAGGAATAAAATTAAGGATAAGGGTAAAAGAAAAAAGAATGAAGAAGAGGCTAGTACCTCTCTAGTTAACTTCACTAAAGAGAGAGGTCATAACAAGATAAACTCCTGAACTAAATGGAGTGGCTAAGAGGAGGAACAGATTGATAGCAGAGACTGCAAGATCAATGTTGAATGAGAAGAAACTACCCAATTACCTATGGGTAGATGTTGTTTCCACAGCCACATACTTGGTTAATAGGTTCCCATCCAAATCCTTGGATGGAATGAAACCCTATGAAGCATGGAATGGCAGGAGGCACCTTCATTGGACCATTGCAAAATTTTTAGGTGCATTGCTTATGCACATATTCCCTCACAGATTAGAGGGAAACTTGATCCTAAAGCTGAAAAGTGTATATTCATTGGCTATGACCAAAACTAGAAGGGGTATAGGGTATACAATCCCACTAACAAAGGATTTGTAGTTAGTAGGGATCTGGTATTTGATGAAAATAATTCATGGCTTGAAGATGACTACACGAAGGTCAAGTTATCTTATGATTTGGAAAGTGACTTTCCAACTCTCACTCAAGAAGATCAACAAGTACGAGAAGAGGTCAATTGAGAGGATGAAGAGCAGATTGACTTCAATGCTTGGAAGTCAAGGGGAAAGACAAAGTTCAAGCAATTGTAAGACATTCTAGAGTCCTCCAACCTAGCACTCAGAAGATCTCAAAGGGAGAGTAAAAAACCAATAAGTTATGGCTACATCACATCACTAGTCACCAAGCATTTTGTGTACATCACTAAAGACTCTATGACAAAAGAACCTTCTTCATTTGAAGAAGCTAATGAGAATCCATACAGGAAGAAGTTGAAGCACTTCAGGAAAACAATGCTTGGGATTTGGTTCCCAAGAAGCCAAGTATGAAGGTAATAGGATCCATGCTAGTGGCAAAGGGGTTCCCTCAAACCCATGGATTGGATTATGAACTTTTTCATCTGTGGCCGAAATTCCAACAATTAGGGTTTGGTAGATCTTGATGCTTGCAAAAATCTATATTCGTTAGACGTTAAGAATGCATTCCTAAATGGATGGATCTCAGAAGAAGTGTATATGGCACAACCACTAGGGTATGAAGATAAGGACAAACCAGGTTATGTGTGCAAGCTAAGGAAGGTACCCTATGGCCTAAAGTAAGCTCTTAGAGCTTGGAACCATAGACTTATTACTTATTTGCAAGATCAAGGATTTGTTGCTAGCAAAGCAGATTCTTCTTTATTTATAAAGAAGACAAACTCAGAAGTTATTTACTTATGTATCTATGTGGATGACATTATCATTATAGGGAATGATGCTTATGGCATCAAGCAGGTTAAAGTTCAACTAATGGAAGAGTTTAAAATCAATGATCTTGGTTTATTAACATACTTTCTTGGTCTAGAACTTGTGAATACAAATTCTCGTGTGTTCATTACTCAAAAAAAATACATTCTAGATATGTTGGTAAAATTCAAGATGGAAAACACCAAAAATGTAGGTACACCCATGGAACCCAATCATAAGCTTAATTCTCATGAAGGAGAAGTTCTCGAGGATGTTACATGTTATCGAAAACATGTTGGGAGTCTCAACTATGCAACCCTCACAAGAGCGGACATAGCTTATGGAGTAAGTTCATTAAGCCAATTTATGCATGCACCAAGAAAGCCTCACATGGAAGCTGCACTGAGGGTACTAAAGTATCTAAAGGGTACCATAAATGAAGGGTTGTCTTACCCCTTCACTTCTGATTTAGACATAAAGATGTATTCGAATTGAGATTGGGCTAGCTTCAAGGATGATAGGAGCACCTCAAGATACTTGTCTTTTGCAGCATCAAAGCTAATATCATGGTCATCTAAGAAGCAACCAATTGTGGCTTTGTCATCTAAAAAGGCAGAATATAGAGGTTTAGCAAATGCAACACAAGAGGCCATGTGGCTCAAGCAACTCTATGCAGATTTGGGTTTACATTCTTACACTTCAATAATTTTTGGAGACAACACTAGTTCACTTCATTTGGCTGCAAATCCTATATATCATGCAAGGACTAAGCACATCGAAGTGCTATCATTATGTAAGGGTGAAATTGCTTAGCAAGGACATTCAATTGTCCTATGTATCAACATAGTTGCAATGTGCGGATATACTCACAAAGTCTTTAGATGTAACTAAGATGAATAGGTTCAAAATGATGATTGGTTTGTAGGAGATCAAGAAGGAATGCAGGCTCAGCATTTTAGGCTTGAGGGGGAGTTGTTGGTGCAGGAGAATCCAAGCCCACATACTTGGATGATTAGCATATATCTCATGGAAGTCATATATGATCAATCCCTTGTACAATCACTTACCATTTACTTTTGTAAAAGTGCCTTACTTCCATGTGGAGTTAGGAAGCATCAAATCTCGATTTATTCGGTAGATGATTGATGAGATAATATATCCTATAGTTTAGGATTTACTTTTAGGTGAACATTTGAATTGGAATTCAAGATTGGATCCAAACTCAACTATAAAGGTGGATCAAAAGATTCGCATGGAATTACCCAAATTTGACAACAATAGAGAGGGATCCTATGTGATTTGAGAGCTCACGTCATAGCGCAATCACTACCCTCACCTTGTGCAATATATTATATCTAATGATAATGTATTTTTATGTGATATAATACATACGTTTTGACTATATCTCTACTTCACTTCTCTGTTATGACTACTTCAATACAGTGATCTTCGTAGAGCTTGTTCTCATTGTATGATTGATCAATTTTCATGATTTAAAGCATCATAGATTCAGTATTATATCTTGTTTATAGCTACAAAATCGCATTATCATTCGTTCTCTCAATCATGAGATATTATCATATCTTTTCTCTCTAGTTTGTACTCTCATGCATCCGAAAAATGTTGGGGAAGTCCTATGATTTGCTAAACATCATACTCTATGTGTAGTTTATCTTTTTTAATGAAATCACTCATGATTGGTAGCTCTTTAAGTTAATTAGACACCGTCAAAAGGAATTAGACTAACTGCTAGCAGGCTAAGAGCAATGTTCACTACATTGAAGAGGTGTAGAGACTAAAATAGCAAGTCTATGACCTTGGATTAATTTCCTACTTATCTGTTTTGATCCATTGATTAGTCGATCATGTTCCAAAGAACATAGGTGATTATTTATGATCATTAAAAGCTAAAGAGGCCCACTACACTCTCCACCACTTGTTCTTGGCTGGTTTGAAGCAGGTTTAAGCAACACGACTTCATCTCTGGAGACTATCCAACATCTCCTTCAACAATGATGACCAATTATCATTAATTCAAGAATGTTTAAAATGAGAGCCATAAGTGAATCTCTAAGTATAAAGTACCACCAAATATGGTTATATCATGTATAGGTGGTTACATGGGGAAGCAAAATCTAGCCAACTTTAAAGTATGAAGTGTCCATGTGTAGGGAAATGATTCACATCAAATCTACTAAAGGAGCATATAAGTGTAACTAACCCTCATGGAGATAATTATGTGAACACATACAAGTAGTGTTAGATCTGCTTGCACAAGGTAAGAAGCCCAAAATGTTGTGAAAATCTTCAAATGTTTCTCATGGAATAGCTTTGGTGAATATGTTTTCCACATTATCTTGTGTAGTGACATATATCAAATCAATGTTTCTAGCATGAAGGAGATCTTTCCCATGATGATAATGAATTCCAATGTTCTTTGTGCTCACATGAAACATCAAATTTCTTGAAACTAATGATGCTCTTTGGCTATGTGTGACTATGTGTAGGTGCATCAATATCCACGAACAGATCCATCAAAAGGTGACTCAACCATATACACTCCATTGTAGCTATGAATATTGCCATGCACTTAGCTGCACAACACGATCTGGACATAGTAGCTTGCCTCTCACTCAACCAAGATCTGCATGATCCTTGAAGGAAAAAGAAAATTTACTTGTGGCCACTTCTTTTTCATAATACCACTCCATTCGCTATCTATAAAAGCATGCAAGTATGGTTGAACATCTCTACCATATGTAAAAATGCAAAGTGCCTTTGAAATATCTAAACACATGTTTTACCATTTTTCAATGCTTATTATCAAGGCTATCCATAAAACAACTCAGCTAGGAAACTACATAACATATATTCAGCCTTGTGCTACATGTATATATCAAACATAATGGATGTTTCTCATAAAGAGAAGTATCCAATACTTCTTTTTCATCCTCAATTAATAATTATATTTTCATTGGTTGCTAGATCTACTTGCAATCCTCAAAAGAAAAATGCTAAATTAGTTTCTCAATAGACTTTGATTTATCACAAAAGTTCTCCCTCATTAGATAGAAACTAGAATCCAAGATAATAGTCCAAAAGACTAAGATATATGATATCAAAAGTATGCTACAATTTAGCCACAAGCATGTCAATTTCCTCATCACATGACCCAAGATAGTTGTTAGAAGCAGATAAGGAACTGAAGGACTGACAAGGCATGGCAGTCAGAGAAGAGAGTCAGAAGGGAGAGAAGGCACAAGCAGACAAGGGAGTCAATGACGATCTGGCAAGTAGGCCAATAATTTTCTTCATGAAGAAGCAAGTACGAGCATTCACGCAGATCTAGCACTAAGGCAACCCTTTAATTTTTCAAAATCCTTACACAAATTAAAAGTGATTCTCATCACTAACAACCCCTGTAAATACCATGTTCACCTTTTTGTAGCTCCATTTTGTGCAAGCCGAGGAGTCCTCGAGCTTGAGGAGCCTTAGAAGTAGTTGCTTACCAATTTTCGTATTTTTTAGATCTCGTTTGATCCCTCAAATAAGCCCTGGAACCTAATTTTTAACTAGGCCGGACACTAGGTCTGAACAGGGCCAAAGCTAGTCAAAAACTATAAAAGGAGCTAGAGAGCTCATTTTTGAAGGTAGATTGTAATTGAAATGAACTTGTAAGAGCTTTTTGAAAGTAATCTAAGAACTCCACTGCTTCTCACTCTTTGTCTTGCCGTGTGTGCGCGTGTGTATGTGTGTGCATGCTTGTGTGCTTCTCACTCACGCACTTGTGCCTCCACTTGCTCGAGGTCTTCATACCATCCTCACGTCTTCCCGGATTGACATTAAAGGAGGTGCTACTCATCACTGAGCTACAATAGTGTTATCCATATAAAGAATCAGCACTACAACAACAACAACGTCTTTGTACATAAAGTGTGCTTTTAATTGGAATACATATAAAACCAAGAACAATCAAGTGCTTATGTATTTTGTCATATCATGCAATTAGAGCTCGCCATGCGATTTGAAAACAATATGCTTTTGAGTTTTGATGGTAGATACATGCATTTGCTTCACCTAGACCTCTTCTTGTAAATCGTCATTCAAGAACGCTATTTTTATATCCAGATGGTGCACTTTGTGGCCTCAATGTATATCCAATGCAATAATCCTACAAAGAATATTCATGTGTGAGGTAAGTCTAAAAGTATCCTTATATTTAATGCCATATTTTTGCACATAACCTTTTGCAACTAATATATCTATGTAGTGATCAATGTTGGAGTTTGAGGTCTATGCAAGCACACAGAAAGCACAAGGAAAAAGAAGACGCTTAGACCACAACACAATACTCAATGAATGGCAAGTGAATATAATAATGATTACTGACCCGTTAGGATCATAGCCATATATACAAGTGGGGGAAAAACCTCCAAAACAGGGAAAAAAGTACTCGATAGTCCTAACTTTGTACACAAATATTATTACCAAAATATATATGTAGATCCCCCTAGTAGTGATGCGATGAACAAGCAAGTAGCACCCATGTATAAGGTAGTGCCAAGACATATGGAAAAGGATCAATCCACAAAATGAAGTAAGCCCAAAGGTTTGCGAAAAGCTTCAAACGTCTGCCTAAGTAGAGCCTTTGTAAAAAGGTCTTCAATGTTATCCTCTCTGGGTACATATGCCAAACTAGTCTCTCTAGTAGAGAACCTATCTCTGACATAATGATAATGCACACCAATGTGCTTTGTGTGATCATGAACGCAAAGTTTCTCACAACCGCCAACACACTTTGACTATCAATGAAGATGATGGTGGAAGAATACTTGCCAACACCCAAATCAGGCGAAAGGAGTTTGAGCCACACACACTCATTCATTGCTATGAAAGCTAACCTATACTAGTCTCATAACTAGAAGTGGCCATAGTAGGCTACTTCTTGCTCAGCCAATATATGCATGAGCTACCAAGCATGAAGGAAAAACCAGTAGTGGACACATGAGTTTCATAACAATCAGCCCAGTCCTAGTCATAGAAAAACTATCCTCACTTGGGATAAAACAACCCAAGTAGTCAAGTACCACTCAAAAAGAAAAAGATGTGCTTAATTGCCTACCAATGTTTATCACGTGGGCAATGCGTAAACCTGCTCATCTAAGAGACAAAAAATTGAATATGAAGTTGATGTTTGCATAAGTAAATCAATACTACAAGAATAAAGGGGGTGTAGCGATGGTTAACATGACACATTTTTGTCATTTCATGATTGAGCATTTTGTTGAAGTCGTCGTCAAGCACATACCGTTGTTTAATGACGTTAATCTTGACATTATTTTTGAAGTTGTTACCGATGCTAACAACATAAACATTAACATCACTGCTTCCGTGTCGCTTATACGACTTTGGCCTTACTATTACTTATACGATATGTCCATGGCATTGCATAAGCGACAGTTTTTAGGTCGCTTATATGATGCTTATGCATCGCTGATACAATGCAAGTGACTATCTATGCACGACGGTTTTTCATCTCGTATGTGACATTTACAGAAAATAAAAGATGTTTAACCCCTCTTCGATCGTCATTTATGCACATCTGATCGACAAGATCTCCAACGTTCATATTTGCGGTGCAGTTATGAGCTCTTTCTGGATCTCTCTCTTTTATAATCCCTCTCTTATTGTCTCTCTCTCTCTCTCTTTCTCTCTCTCTCTCTCTCTCCTTCTTTTTACCTCTTTCTCTTTTAATTTCTACCTTTTTCATTTTTTGTTCATCTCTTTTGATCTCTCTATCCTCTCTCTCTCTCTCTCTATCTCTATCTCCCTCTTTATTATAGGTTTCGTAAAAATTTCACCAAGCATAAAGTACGACTAAATATCGTAAGTGTAATTTTCATTCGATGTATATCATTTAAATTGTTTTATTTTCATTGATTAACATACTCACACTTACTCATTCATATACACATATACACATATATATATGTGACTATTCATGCTCACCCATATACACACACATACACATGCACATACACACACATATACATACACATACACTTACACATGCATGTGCACATACACACACACCACATATACATACACATAGACCTACACATACACTTAAACTATACATGCACATACACTGACACATACAGACACATATACACATGCATATGCACAAACATAACTACAAACTCAAAAAGCATGCATGCATTGTTGCATATACACATACTCATATACACATTAACACATACACATGCATATACATATTCACATGCATGCACATACACATGGATGCAAATGAAGATGTGTGCACATGCACATGCATGGTCATATATACATACATATATATATATATATATATATATATATATATATATATATATATATATATATATATATATATATATATATATATATATATATATATATATATATATATATATATATATACATGCATATGCCTACATATACACATACACACACAAACACACACACACATACATATATATATATATACACACACATATATATATATATATATATATATATATATATATATATATATATATATATATATATATATATATATATACATACATACACATAAGCACATATATACACATGCACATACATATATACATTTTATACACACATTGCAACTACATGCACATACATACATACATACATACATACATACACACACACACACACACACACACACACACACATATATATATATATATATATATATATATATATATATATATATATATATATATATATATATATATATATATATATATATATATATAAACACATATATAATATGAATGAAATATATAAATAAAGTACTAAAATACATGTTAAATATAAACAACAATAAAATTAATTCAAACAAGACTTTTCATTACTCAGTACCATAGACACAATTCGAAACATAACTAGAATGAGAAAATATATAGATATAAAAAATGTATATCAATGTAATATATATATCCAATGTAATATATCAATCATCCTCATCATCATCATCCACATCATCATGTATGTCCTAATCATCATGATGAGCCTCATCATCACAGTCATCCGCATGATCTGATGTATCTATAGTGGCATCATGTGTAGAGGTGTCAACACTCTATGATGATCTAAATCATCCTGCCTGTGTCTGTCTCTCCACCTCATCCTTATCTGCCTCTCCATAACATTGCTATATTATATATACCAAACATAAATTGTCTGTGTATATCTATGTATGTGTATATATGTATGTGTGCCTATGTGTGTGTATATCTGTGTATGTGCTTGTGTTTATGTATATATACATATGCATGTGTGTATGTATGTATACATATGCATGTGTGTGTACGAATGTGTGTGAGTATGTATGCACATGTGTGTATGTCTGCATATATGTGTTTATGTGAATGGCCATGTATACATGTGTCTATGTATGTATGCATATGCGTTTATGTATGCATGTGAGTGTATGTGTGTGTGTCTTTGTGAGTGTATGTGTGTGTATGTATATGTGTAGGTGTACATGTGTATATGTGCAAGTACCTATATGTGTATGTGTGTGTATGCATATGTGTGCATTTGTATATGTGTGTATATGCATATCATATATGTGTGCATTTGTGTATGTGTGTATGTATGTGTGTATATATGTTTATATGTGTATATTTTTATATGTGTATATGTGTATACGTGTATATGTGTATATGTGTATATGTGTGTATGCATATGTGTGTATGTGGATGTGTGTATGCATATGTGTGTGTATATGTGCATGTGTGTGTATGCATGTGTCTTTGTATGTATGTGTAAGCATGTGTATGAATGTGTGTGTGTATGTGTGCATGTGAGTGTGTGTGTGTGTCTATCTATGTGTAGGTATATGTGCAAGTATCTATATGTGAATGAGTGTGTATGCATATGTGTGCATTTATGTATGTGTCATTATCGTTAGTGTCCATGTGCAAGGCCAAATAGCCACCAGACACAATTGTATATGTTCTTTAATAAAACATATAGTGGCCTTGTCAATCATAGACTATAAGCTCGACCACATTTGTAACACCTAAGAAGTCTGTGTTTGTGCCCCCTGTATACTGTGTTTTTTTGCATATTCTACGGCCTTTTTGCAAAGTACCTTGTGCAACACTTGGAGCTCGGTTTTCTACGCCGAGGATATCATCCTAGAGCTCTCAAGAAGGAGAGTAGACTATGGTGCATCATCGCTAAAATACTACACTGGTGTTAGAGCATTTTGATTCAAAGGCTTTGTTCCTTTTGTGTGAGCAATACGAGCATGCGCCCACCCACCCAAGACTTTTTCCAAGGCTTATGACTAAGGCAGTGACCAACACATAGACCTTGGAATACCTTGTCATCCGAGTCACCAAAGTCACCATTGGCACCATTGGTTGTGTGCAAGAGAGGACCTCAACGATCAAGGAGGACAGAGGTTCCCGGTACTTCCCGGGAGGTCACCCATCCTAGTACGATTCCCCCCGGAGCTCGCTTTACTATGGCAATCTCTTTCCACTAAGCTACACTCTTGTGGTGCTTGAACAAGGGGAAAGACTAAGGTTGCCATTATCTTAAACAAGTTTTGGGTCCTCAAAGCTTCATTCTTTGTTTTTAGAGCCTATTTTTTGAAGCATTTTTGGGGTCTTTTTTGGAGCCTTTTTGGAGTACTTTCATGGATAGTTCTCCTCACAGAGGTCAAAGAACATGAAGAAGAGTGTTAATTCACAAGTTTCTTGAAAGGTCTTAGTTGTGCTGGGAGCAGCCACTACAAGTTTATGCAGGTTTTTTTAGCCTAAAGAGCAGAATTGACTTGTAGGTGTTGTTGGCTAGTGTTTTAGCACTCAATTCAGCCTTTCAGTGCCATTTTACTGCATATATTGAACAAATACACACTATGTACACTTCTGTGGATACCACTTATGTGCATCTATGTGGTCATTGATATAGCTATTATGTTTTTGCATGAAGTCTATTGCATTTGATAAAGAGGGTCATGGTGAGGTTTTCTTAACTAGGAGACACCCAGATGTCGGGGTCTCTTTGTTGATGGAGGTGGAAGACTTACCCAACCTCACCATTGGAGATGTATGATAGTTTTTCAAGGTGCTCGATAATCCTAGTTGGCTTCTTTTAGGTAACTCATTATATGCAGTGGAGTCAGTGATTCATTATGCAAGTAAACATGTCAGTACTTGCAGTTTTATGAGATTTTGACACTGGTTATATGCTCATTTTGCAAATGATACTCTGACAAAAGTTTTTCAACATTTTGGTTTTGTCAACTATATAGTGGTCGATTTACTCCTTGATACACTTGTTGATGTGAGCACATTTATTCTTAGATACTCCTTTTGGTTGGTCACTACTATTCATTAATTCATTTTTCTCGGAAGACTTCTGAATTCTCTCCCAAAATCTGACACTTGGCCATCCTTCTTTGAGCCTTAGTGGGCTCTGGACTCTTCTAACTCCATTATCATTCTATTCAGTTCTCTACCATCATAGGATGAGAGGTCTCACGGATGTCTAGTCGATCAAGGTCTAGTGTCAGTGTTCCACGAGGAGCTATAACTTTTAGGGTAAAGAACATTTTGAGATCCAAAAGATTGATGGCACAAACTTTGCTCTATGGAAGAATTAGATTAAATATGTGCTGATTCAGAGGAGGCAATGGAGGCCACTAAATGGAATCTCAAAGGAGCTCGCTAAATGGCCAGGTCTACCATTCGATTGTACCTGGTAGATAATGTTTACTTTATAGTATTGGACTGTGAAAGTGCAGAGGAGCTTTGGAAGAAGTTATGCAATACATATGAAAAGGAAATGGGATCAAACAAAGTGTACCTGATGAGAAAGTTATATGATCTTTGAAAGAAGGATACAGACCTTGTTGTTGCTCATCTGAATGAGTTTGATGCTACATTCTCCAAGTTATAGGCTCAGAAAATGGACATGGATACTGAAATGAAAACAGTCTTGTTGCTATGCACCTTGCCATCATCATGGGATACATTTTGCACAACCATTAGCAATAGTGCACCTGGTGGTAAACTGGTTTATGATGACATATGTGGGGCACTCTTGAGTGAGGAGATTTGTAGAAAATCTATGGTTGGCACACAAAGTGGAGATGCATGTAATGTTTGATTCTTACCAAGGAAAGAATCATCAATGTGGCAAGAGCAAGAAAAAGGAAAAGAATGGTCAATGGAATAAGAGTAGAAGTAAGTCAAGGAAGAGGGATATTGAATGCCATTATTGTCATAAGAAAGGACACATGAAGAAAGAACGTTATGCATTAAAAAATGCTAAAGGTAAAGGACAGAATGTTGATGGGTATGTTAAACACTTACTTGCACCATCTACTTCGACTTTGAAGATTGAAGAAATTAATCTTATTTTTGATGATGCTGATGTGTTGACACTTGATAGTACTATGCCAACTAAGGCTCTTATGGCTGATTCTCTTTCCCACATGTGGCTGGTAGATTCTGGTGCTTCTTTCCATGTGACACCACACAGAGAATGGTTCTCAAATTTTGCAGCAAAGTCTCTTGGTACTGTGAGACTTGGTGACTCCTATGAGTGTGACGTTGTGGGGAT
Organism: Ceratopteris richardii; assembly: GCA_020310875.1. Taxonomy (NCBI): domain Eukaryota; kingdom Viridiplantae; phylum Streptophyta; class Polypodiopsida; order Polypodiales; family Pteridaceae; genus Ceratopteris; species Ceratopteris richardii. The sequence goes on from CM035416.1 coordinate 102,247,301, forward strand.
TGGAGATGTGGTTGTGCAGTTCATTGATGGTTCAAAATTTTCTATGCATAATGTATGCCATGTAGCTCAATTATCATGCAGTTTGATGTCATTTGGTCAACTTGATGAGCATGGTTGGTCTCCTATGCTTAGTCCTTTTGCATATCAAAAGGAAATATGGTTATTGCAAAAGGAACCAAATTTAGCCTACTTTATCCTTTATTTATTTCACAGAAAGAACACTTGTTAGCTGTTATTAAACATCATATGGCTTGTATTTGGCATGGTTGTTTGGGCCATATACCTTGTAGTGGAATGCAAAATCTTTCTTATTCTGGCTACTTACCTGTGTTATCTTTCTCAAATTTTTCATTTTGTGAGCATTCTCAATATGGAAAGTCTGCATAGATTGCACATTGACTCTTCAATTCAACCCTTAGATTGCATTCATATAGATGTATGTGGTCCTATGCCCATAAGATCATTAGGTGGTTCTCTTTATTTTGTCACTTTCATAGATGATCCTACTAGAAAAGGTTGGGTATATCCTATCAAATTGAAGGATGAGGTATTCCCTACTTTCAGAAAATGGCTTGCTCCAGTTCAAAGCTTTATGTTCAGATAATGGGGGTGAATATACCTCACATGCATTTAGCTTTTTTGCCAGTCTAGAGGGATTTTTAGAGATTTTATAGATCCTTATACCCCAGTATAGAATGGTATAGCTGAAAGGATGAATATAACTATTTAGGATAGAGTAGTCTCTATGCTGCATCATGCAAACCTTTCACAAGGCTTTTGGGAGAAGAAGTATTGACTCCGGTTCATGTGATTAACATTTCACCTAGTACTGCCAAAGGTTTGAAGGTGGCACAAGAGTTATGGACAGGGAAGCCACCATATTATGATCATCTTTGAGTTTTTGGGTGTGAAGCATATGTTCATAAACCCAAGAATCTTAGACAAAAGTTGACCATAAGTCAAAGAAATGCATTTTTCTTGGATATGGTCGAGAAGGAAAATTTGGATATTGCTTATGGGATCGTGAAACTCAGTCAGTGATTAGAACTAGTGATGCCATTTTCAATGAGTCTAAGATACATAAATAGCCCATTAAGGAGGTTGAAGTGAGAAGACTGTTGTTTGCGGATACGAGTTCTCTAGTTAGCATGCATAAAAATGTTGCACATAGGGATGTTCAAGAGAATGTCCGATCAGATCAATGTGCAAATGTTCTTGTTCAGCAACCATTGAGATACTCTACACATGTCTCACATCCACCTAATAGATATGTTCCATGTTTAGATTTTGTTATGCTAACAGATGCTAGTGAGGTCTCTTGCTACAAAGAGGCTATGCAAATAGAGGATCATGTCAAGTGGGAGCATTTCATGAAGAGAGATTTGGATTCTATTCACAAGAATGGTATTTGGGATTTAGTACCTTTGCCAAAGGACAGAAAAGCTTTACCATGCAAATGGGTATATAAGTTGAAATTCACATTAGGTAGTGCTTCTCCAAAGTATAAAGCACAACTTGTTGCAAATGGTTTTAAGCAACAACATGGTATTGATCTCAAGGAAATCTTCTTTTTAGTGGTCAAGATGACTACCGTGTGCATGTTGCTTGGATTTGTTGCAATGGAGGACTTAGAGCTAGTCCAAATGGATGTGAAAACTGCTTTCTTGCATGAAGATCTTACAAATGAGATCTATATGGAACAACTAGAGGGTTATGTAGTTCCTAACAAGGAAAGTCTATTTTGTAAGCTCAAGAAGAGCTTGTATGGAGTCAAGTGAGGCATGCAAGGCAACATTGTGGTTTTCTCATCTTCCTTGTGATATGGGTTTACCTCAACATGTACCGTGTTTGCTCACTGATGGTTAGAGTATCATTGCTTTGGCTAAGAATCTAGTCTATCATTCAAAGACCAAACACATTGAGCTGAGGTATCACTTCATTAGAGATTGGTTAGCCATTGAGAGCATTATTCTTGAGAAGGTCCACACTCAAGACAGATACTTTCACTAAAAATCCACCACAAGATAGCTTTCATCACTATTGTCACTTGATGGGGGTTACTTGATTCATGATTTTACATAGTCACTTGAATACTATGTAACATGCCCATCAGGTGGGAGGTATAGTTTGTATACCTACACTCAGGTATTCTTTACCATTCTTCATTTTTATCCCATAGTTACTTTGGCCGTATTGGCCTTTAGTGGGAGATTGTGGACACTTTTGTATATGTTCTTTAATAAAACATTTGATGGCTTGGTCAGCCACAGACTAGAAGTTCGACCGCATTTGTAACACCCTAGAAGTTTCTCCCCCTATGTGCTGTGTTTTTCTGTGTATTCTACAGCCTCTGTATAGAGTACTTGTGCTGCACGTGGAGCTCGATTTTCTACTCCAAGGATATTGTCGTGGAGATCTCGAGAAGGAGAGCAGATTATGGTGCATCGTGGTTGAAATACTTCATGTGTGTATGTATGTATGTATGTATGTATGTAAGTATGTATGTATGTATGTATGTATGTATGTATGTATGTATGTATGTATGTATGTATGTATGTATGTATGTATGTATGTATGTATGTATGTATGTGTGTGTGTATACTTACGTATGCATGTATGTATGTATGTAGGTATGTATGTATGTATGTATGTATGTATGTATGTATGTATGTATATGCATGTGTGTGTATGCATGTCTATGTAGGTATGCATGCGTGTATGCATATGTATGCCTATGCATGTGCATGCATGTGTGTGTATGTATGCATATGAGAGTATGTATGCATGCCAGTGTATGTGTGTGTCTATGTGTGTGAATGTATGTGTATGTGTATATGTATATGCATGTCTGTATGTGTATGTGTGTATATGTATGTATGCATATAAGTGTACGTATGCATGTGAGTGTATATGTGTGTCTATGTGTGTGTATGTATATGTGTATTTGTATATATGTATCTGTGTGTATGTGCTTGTGTTTATGTATATATACATATGCACGTGTGTATGTATGTGTACATATGCATGTGTGTATATGAATGCATGTGACTATGTATGCACATGTGTGTATGTATGCACATGTGTGTGTATGCATATGTGTGTGTATACATGTGTCTATGTATGTATGCATATGCATGTGTATGCATATGTGTGTATGTATGCATCTGAGTGTATGTGTGTGTGTATTTGTGAGTGTATGTTGTGTGTATGTATATGTGTATGTGTATATGTGCAAGTACCTATATGTGTATGATTTTGTGTGTATATGTGTATATGTATGTGTGTATATATGTGTATATGTGTGCATGTGTGTATGCACATGTGTGTATGTATATGCATGTGTGTGTGCACATATGTGTGTATGTATGTGCATGTACCTTTGATCCTCCGATTGCTCCTTCGCTCTCGTTCGCTTCTTCAATCGCTCATTTTCTCGTTTGCTCATTCACTTTCTCTCTCTCTCACTTGATCCCATCACAAATGTGCTAGGAGAAATCAAATCTTTGTTTTCAAATTTGGGGAGCATCGAATCACATCTAGAGTGCAATCGTCATTAACATAGTTGTTAAAAGTCGACGCAGATAGCAATGAATAATATATGTGATGCTTATCATCGCTTATTTGATGCAAAACGTTTATATTTTTTCCCCTCTTGAAGCATCGTGTATGCAACGGTATTTGATGCTATCATCACATAGGTTATGTTCCCTGTTTTGTTTTTTCAATTGGGGTTGTCGTTACGCCCCCTTTATTCTTTTAGTGAAAGCATCCAACATCCTAGTAATAGAGAACACTGTCAAATGCATCTCCAACATCATAGACATGTTTCCATAGTAGTGGCAATCAGTTTGCAATCTTCAAGGCCAAAATGCTACAATAATGTGTCAATATATTTTATTTGAGACAAAGTTATACCCCCCATCAACTTTCATAAACTCAATGCCCAAATAATGGTGCAAATGCCCTAAAATCTGACATCTCAAAAAAGAGTTGGAAATTATCCTTCAATTTAGCAATATTCTTCTCATTATGACTAGTGAGCAGAATATCATCAAGCTATACAACAATGATTAGAAGCACATCACCTACATGGTTAACATATAAGGTGCTCTTAGTTGGATTGTTTCAAAACCATGTGCAATCAAGTAGGCATGTATCTTTTTTATGTCAAGCATGTGGTGCTTGCTTCAAACCATATAATGCCTTTTTCAACCTACACACTTTGTTTTCATGCCCATTCTACACAAGGCCATGCTGCTACAATACATACACTTCTTCATGTCCATCAGCATTCAAAAAATGGAGTTTTAATATCCAACTGATGTACATTCCAACGATGATGTGCTACTATTAATGATGGTTATTTGGGAACTGGGTGATGGAGATGATTAATCTCCAAGAGAACAAGTTATCCTTGATGTTAGAGCACCTCTATATCAAGAACAACTCATAAACACAATCAATTTTGGAAATCTATTGCCAAACTATCAAGACTTGACTCAACTGTGAAGAAACTCATTACACAGAAAAGTCTACTACACTTAATTCACCCATTGGCTAATTAAATGTGTAAAGTTTTCAATGAAACTTTATAAAAGGTGTCTCCTAATGTTTTAACACCTTCTCCAAGTCAAAGTTCTAAAAACGAATCAATAGATATTGAGATTTCCAATGTACCTATGATTAAAAATGTTCTTATGTGTAGTCAACTTTTACACCTGCAACTTCTAATGCATGGTTCTTCCAAACTAGACCCCATTTATTCAAATGATTTTAGACACAAGTAGCTTACCTTTCAACTTAAAGAATGAATGCTTACTTGCTCCACTCTCCCCCTCCATTTTCCCTTAATCTCTTCAATTTTTGCAATGTGATTCTCTTTTCATACACATGATAATGTTTAAATGTGTTGAACAGCTCTAATTTATCTTTCATCACATATATAGTGATCCACCTGGTAGCATCATCAACATAAATCACATAATATCTTTAACCAATAATGCTAAAGTCCTTTGATGAACCCCACACATCTGTATGTACCAATTCAAGCTTCTCTAAATACATAAAGCCTTTCTTACCATAAGTCTTCTTGTGAGATTTACCCAATTGGCATGCTTCACACTTGTATGTGATGTTGTAATACCTCTTTCATTGAAATGTCCCAGCCTTTTGTGCCAAAGATCTAACTCAAAGATCTTATGTTCTCCATAAGTGAACAAGACATGACCAACATTGCCTTGAATCTTCAATGTGAAGCGCCTTCATTCCTACTTCCCTAAAACAATTTGTTTTTACCCATGGTTAGGGTCTTCAACATAAACTCCATCATTAGTGAACCTTACTTCATATCCTTTCTCTACAATTTTCCCTTCACTTATCAAGTTCTTTGGAATTGTACGAACATACAAAAACTTGCTCAAAAGAGTGCTTCCATCCTTGGCCTTTACTGATCCAATGGACTTCCACATTGTGCTTTGTGTTATCACCGGTTTGGACTATATGATTACTCACCTTATTCTCCAAATCAGTCATCAAAGCTATGTTGCCACAGGTGATTGCTACACCCGAGTCAATGTAGAAAATTGTTTGATCTTCACTTGGTCTTTCACATGTTGATTCATAATTAAGGTTGAATCCTCTTTCTCATATGAAGAATAATTGTAGTAGTTATTATTGTAGGATTCACTTTGAAAGCCTCTTCCTGCATTTCTTCCAAAGAAACCTCTACTACCTCTACCTTTGAAATTGCTTCTTTGACTTCTACAACCTCTTCCTCTTGAATTAGAGTTCGGAATATATCCTCCAACATTTTGATTATTATGCCAACATTCATGAGCTAAATGGTTAGTCTTACCACAAATCCAACAAGCTTTGACACCATCTTTATTACTTCTGCCTCTTCCTCTTCCTCTTAGGAAGGTAGCTTGACTCATAATGCCTTCATCTTCATTCAATTGTTGCTTTCCTTTGTTAATCTTCTTCTTATCCTTTGAACTCATTGCTTGACATGTACTCTTATCAACATCACCTTTGGTACCCTACGCAAAGGTTAGCATATGTCCTAGCAATTGATTCAAATTAGGAGTGAAATGATCTAGTGACAATTCAGTGGATAGAATGAATGACTTCCTCTCAAACCTGTGAGAATTTGTCTTACCAATTTGTCCTCTTCAATGTCTTCATCAAGTGCTCCTAATGCATCTACAATATCATGTTGATGTAGGACAATAAAAAATTGATGATTTGGACAAGGTTTGAAGAACAAAGAATAAAGAAAAGATCAAATTCTAAGGCTTGAAGATTAGTCCATGGCCAAAAGATGAAGACTTGGATATACATGTACATTAAGCTTGAAATTAGTTCACTTATACCTTTGTAATGGTGACAAGTTTGTACATATATGCCTATATATACAAGTATAGAGTTGGGACATAGATGGGAGAAGTGATATAGAACAAGAATAGATAAGTAGAAGAAGAATGTGTGATCAACGAATGAGATTCATCAATCAGTTGCTTTCATGAGGATAGAAGAAAACTTCTGAAATCTGAGCCATGATCTTTTCTCCATCTCTCCTTCTGTGATTGATCGTTTCATAAATCCTTTTGTAGATGTCTAAGTCCATACTTAATGCATCTATGGTCAAGATTTGAGATTCTAATTGTAATCAAGCTGGGAGAATTGAAGACAGGAACATTTACATGTGTAAATGTGAAGAAAAGAAGGCGGGAACATGTGCAATCCCGATGGTCAATGTTTTGATCAGATCTCCCTCCACAATGTAAATTTTTGAGCATGCAAGCACTCATTCTTTAAGTTACTTGTCGCTAAAATCATTTGAATAGATGGGGTCTAGTTTGAAAGAACTATGCATTAGAAGTTGCAGGTGTCAAAGTCGACTACACAGAAGAATAATTTCAGACATAGGTATATTTTTTGGAGCAAATCTCAAGATCCACTGATTTGTTTGAAGCGATTTAACTTGGAGAAGGTGTGAAAACTTTAGGATAAAACTTGTATAAAGTTTCATTTGAAAACTTTACACATTTCATTAGTCAATGAGTGAACTAAGTGCAATAGACCTTTTTGTGTAATGTGTTTCTTCATAGTTAACTCGCGCCTTGATAAGTTGGCATTAGTTTTCCAAAATTAGTTGAGGTTATGAGTTGTTCTTGATATAGAGTGCTCTAACATCAAGGATAATGTGTTCTTTTGGAGATTAATCATTTCCATCAGTGGTATTAGAGCAGATTTGATCAAGGTTGAAGCAAAGGAAGACGCCGACTCCTCGAGATATACAAAATTCAACATTTGAAGATTCAAAAGGACAAAGTGTGAAGGAAAAGCTAAAGGAAGACACAGGAGAGCAATCAAAAGGATCAGAAGGAGTAAATTTCAAAGCTAAGGTACATTTATTACTTATAAGGTTGAAGTTTTGAAAGTACAGGTGAAGAAAGGATGGGAGATAGTCTCCAAATTGAGAAGTTGGACAAATAGAACTATCGAGTTTGGTCTCTGAGGATGGAAGATCATCTTATGAGCAAAGATATATTAGGATATATTAACAAAGAAGAAGAAAAGATAGAATTTAAAGGTCCTAGTGTTCCTACTAGGGAAGAGCTTGCAAACTTAAAGGTTTGGATGAAGAAGGATGCTCAAACAAGGAGTAGAATCTATATGGCACTGAATGATTACTTGCTTCCTCACATTAGAGGACTTGAAAGTGCAAGTGATATATGGAATTCTTTGGAGGAGCACTTTCAGAATACAACAAAGTCAAGGAAAGAATCACTATGGGCAGGGTTTACCACATTCAAGAAGAAGGCCTCACAATAAATATCTGATTATGTGACAAAGATGAAATACATTGCTAATTTTTTAGGTGCAGCTGATGAAGACATTGAAGAAGATAAATTGGTAAGACAAATTCTCACAGGTCTAAGAGGAGATGAGAAGTGGAAGCCTTTCATCTTGTCAACTGAACTTTCATTAGATCATTTCACTCCTGATTTGAATCACTTATTAGGACATATGCTAACTTTTGAGAATGATATGTAGAAACTCCTAGATTTAAAGCATCTAAACCAAGGAGGAGGAGATTCATACCACCTAATGCTGAGGTAAGGTCATCCAATAGGGTTAAATACCCTATTCAAAGGTTAACTTATGATTCACTCATTGCAAGACACTATGCCTACATGAGTCAAGTTACAGCTTGTGAAGAACCTAACTTTTTTGAAGAAGCAAAAAAGCATAGAGATTGGATTGAAGCCATGGAGGAGGACATCAAGGCACTTGAAGAAAATGATACTTGGTCATTGGTGTCAAGAACAAAGGACATGAAAGTCATTGGCAACAAATGGGTGTAGAAGGTAAAGAGGCATGCAGATGGGAGCATCTCTAGGTATAAAGCAAGGCTGGTTGCCAAAGGTTTTGCTCAAATCTATGGCATAGAATTTGAGGAAAGATTCAATCTAGTAGCTAAGATTTCCACCATTAGACGTTTGATTGCAACTTTAGCCTCAAAAGATTGGACGATGTACTAGTTGGATGTGAAGAATGCTTTCCTAAATGGAGAGCTTGAAGAGGTAGTCTTCATGGAGCAGCCCCAAGGCTTTGAAGATGAGAGGTTTCCACATCATGTATGAAGGTTAAAGAAGGCTCTTTATGGACTCAAGCAAGCCCGAAGAGCTTGGAACCAAAGACTTGTGGACTACTTGGTAAAATGTGGATACAATCAGAGTCATGCAGACCCATCACTCTTTGTGAAGAAGGAAGGTAGCAAAATTGGTTTCATTTGTATAAATGTTGATGATTTGATCATTACAGGGGGATGATGAAGCCAACATCAAGGAAATAAAGAGGAAGCTTGGATGTGAGTTTAAAATCTCATATTTAGGGATTTTAAGGTACTTCCTTAGGATTGAAGTACTATATAAAGAGGAAGGTATATACTTGATGCAAAGGAAATACATTCTAGATCTTTTGAAGAAGTTTGGCTTGTGTGATTGCAAGCCCATTTCAAATCCATAAGAAGTAAATTTTAAACTAAGTGCTCATGAGGGTGAAGAAGTGAAGGATGTGACCATGTATAGGTCAATTATTGGTTCTCTCTTGTATGCTACTATAGCGAGACCAGATAGTGCACATGTAGTTGGAGTGTTATCTCACTTTTTGCAGACACCAAGAGTATCTCATCTTGTTGCAGCCTAAAGGGTACTTAGGTACCTCAAAGTATCAGTGAATGAAGGTCTATATTATCAATTTGATGATGGATTAAATGTACAAGATTATTGTGATGCCAATTGGGAAGGTTCCAAAGATGATAGGAGGAGCACTAGTGGATATGCTATCATGCTAGGGAAGAAGACCATCTCATGGATGTCAAAGAAACAACCAACAGTGGCTCTTTCATCGATCAAAGCTGAGTATATAGGCTTAGCACAAGTCTCATGTGAGCTTATGTGGCTCAAGAAGTTGTTTGGTGATCTTGATTTGCAGGTTAAGCAAGTACCTATTTTTTGTGACAACATAAGTAGCATATGCTCTCAAAATCCTGTGTTCCATGCAAGGTTGAAGCATATAAAAGTGCATTACCACTTTATTAGAGAGAAGATCATGTCAAAGGATGTCAAGGTGGAGCATGTCAATAAAAAGGACCAATATGTAGATATGTTCACCAAAGAATTGGATGAAGTAAAGCTACAACAGTTCAAGGCATGCATTGGAATGAAGGACCTAAGCATTGAGACTTGAGGGGGAGTGTTGAAAATCAAGTCTCAACTGTAAAAATTCTCAATCACGAGTTTTGCAAGTGGATCAATACAAAAAGAGGACTCAAAGTCATGGAATAAAGTTAGAAGCTCCACCAAACTCAATCAAACTGAAATCACATCAAATCAGCCACCAAAAAGTGCACCTACACTGATTGGTGGGTGGTTAGCTAGATTGTAGGAAACGTAAAACTCTATATAAGCATCATCCTGCCTTTGTTTCTTGCGGTGTACACATTCCATGAGTTTCTCTTTTAGTTTAGTGAAGTCATAACCTCTAGCAAGCAGCCCCCTTGCTTGCTTACCTTATTTTCTCATGATTTTTCTCCTCTATATCTATAGATGTAGTTAGGCTTTTCCAAATTTGATTGTAGCAAATTACAGAGCATTGTTTGCTCTCATTGTACTCATTTTTATTGATTTAAAGCTTCATTTGGTCTCTCATATAGTACCTTGAATGTTTCCAAAGATTCAAGTTATTTGGCTGAGTGAGTTGTAAGAAATTTCCAACTTTGTGAAGGTATATCTCTGCACATAGGCAAAGAGTGTTGCAAACAATGAGCCTATTTTGCAAAGGGGGGTTCTCCCAGCTAGAATATCCATTTTGAATGCTTTAAAGCTTGTTCGGTAGATCTTATAGTCTACTGTAAGTGTGCAAATTTTCATTATAATTCTATGTACTGGTGTAGAGAAAAGTTTAGAATAGGGAGCATGTATCACTGCTTGTGGACCTAGTGGAGGGCAGCCATCTTCCATTGTTGCATTGGGGTGTTAGAATCATCCCCAATCAGCTTGGTGGGGTAACAAACCTACATTAGATCATTGCAAAGTATTTGCTTGCTTAGCCTATGCTTATGTTCCTTCTCAATTAAGGCATAAATTGTAACCAAAGGCTGAAAAATATGTGTTCATTGGTTATGATGATAAGCAAATGGGATACAGGTTGTGGAGTCCATCTACAAAGCAATTTCTTATATCAAAGGATGTCACATTTGATGAGTAAAGTACTAGGTACTCAGGTACAAATAATACTTATGGAAGTCTTGAAGAAACGTTGAATCAGAAGAAAAGTAAATCAAAGGTTTAAATCTTTGATGAAGAAGAGAACAATGAAGCACTAGTTGAAGTTGAAGAAATGCCAAGGTTTGATCCAAAATGTGATGAACCAGAAACTTCAAGAAGTGTAGAACTCAGAAGATCATCAAGGCACAAATGACAACCCACAAGGTATAGCTATGATACTTCATTCTTGACTACTAAAGATTATGCTTACATGCTAAAAGTAGATGAAGACCCATCCACATATGATGAAGCCAAAGGAAAGGAGAATTGGGAAAAAGCTATGAAGCAAGAGTATGATGCACTAATTGAGAATGAGACTTGGGAATTCGTACATAAACCAATTAATCAGACGGTAATTGGATGTAAGTGGGTTTACAAAACAAAAAGATTTGCAGATGGAAGTGTGTCTAGGTTCAAAGCCAAGCTTGTTGTAAAAGGATATGCATAGACATATGGTGTGGACTATGATGAAACTTATAGTCGTGTTGCAAAGATGACAACCATAAGACTCTCATAGCTATTGCTACTTGCAAAGGTTTGAAATTATCTCAATTATATGTGAAGAATGCATTTTTGAATGGTTACATTTTAGATGAAGTTTACATGGAACAACTAGATGGTTTTAAAGATCAATTTTATCCAAATCATGTGTGTATGCTCAAGAGAGCTTTGTATGGCTTGAAGTAGGCTCCAAGGGCATGGAATTACAGGCTTGTACAGTTCTTGAATGTTGGTGTAAATCACAAGCCTACACATTTGGCTTGGAAGATATCAAGAAGACTCTACATACATGAAGAATCATAGGAACATATGCTAGTGGTTAATTACCACTTTACCTCATTGTAAAAGTCAATTTGACTTAGAATCTTTTGTAATCACCTACCTAAGTGATTCGTGGAAAAAGTAACTCACTTGATTGAGAGAATATCTCCAAGCATTTAGGATCTTGATCATAGGGAGCCAAAAGTTTGAATTTGAATTCAAATTTTTAGTCATTTCCTATAAAAATGGATATGAAAAAGTTGCGGGTAGATCACTTCACTCCCGAGCTTCATTATACTGTAATTGAGTGTGTGTGTGTGTGAGGACTATACCATAGCCTACACCTCTCTACACCATTAGGCAATGTTATTCATTCCAATGGGATTGTACACAAGTGTTAATTTATAGATACATTTACATCATTCATCTCTCTGTTCTCTGCTAGTCTACTCAAAAGTCTGTCAACTTGTCAAGGGCATATCTCGGTCAATACTCCACCAAATTCAGTGATTCAAAGCTTGTTAGATTCCGCTAGAATACTACATTCTGTCAAAATTTGAAGACATTCTATTCAGCAAATTGAGAGAAATCTGCGTCGAGATGCTCACTGGTCTAATTCTGCTACAATCCTAAAAAGTCAGGGGTATAACTAATCTTGCTAAATTGATTTCTCTTAGCATAGTTTATCTTTTTACATCATTCCACTTGAAAATGGTAGATTACTAAGCTAATTAACTACCCCTAGAAGGAGTTTTATCAATTGCTACTGTGTTGGTCACACTGAGCAAAACATTCAGCAAGTGTCAAGACATAAATAGAAGGTTTTCTTAAGTTTGTGATTTCCAAAGTTATCTGTTTTGATTCAATCATTGCACATATCATTTCCAAAGGACATAGGCCATTTCTTGGTGTCATTGGAATGTTGTGGAAGTCTACTAATCAAGTCTGAAGCCAAAGAGGGCTGATACAAAGCAGGTTTAGCAGTATCTACTTAGTCTCTTGGATCATCCATCCATCTTTCCCAACAGTGGTATCAGAGCAAATAAGGTAAAATGGGAGATGGTTTTCCTTCATAACCAAGGAAGAACAAGAAAAGCTCAACACATGGTGTGCAAAGGATGCATTGGCAAGGTCTTATTTACTCAACTCTATATCTGATTTTCTTTTGCCACATATCAGAAATTACAAGACTTCCCAAGAGACTTGGGAAACTCTCTCATCATATTTTTCCTCCAATACAAGGGCTAGGAAAAATCAGTTGTGGATTGAATTCACAACACTAAGGAAGCACCCTAAGCAAGTTGTTTCAAAATTTGTGACCAAGATCAAAGATGTTGCAGATCAGTTAGCAAGCATAGGAGAGGAGATTGAAGAAGAACAAATTGTGAGGCAGGTAATCAATGGAATCAAGGCTGATGACAAGTGGGAAAGCTTCACCACTGCAATGGATCTCTACATGGACATGCACACTCCAGATCTTATAACTCTCATGGGTCAACTATTTACACATGAAGCAAAGCTCACCAAGAGTGGAGATACATCCAAAGGTAACAACTCTTCTGCCCTATACACTGATAAGAAATCTAAGGATAAAGGCAAGAGTAAAAAGGTGGAAGATGAAGGCTCTAACTCCCAAGCCAACTATGCTAGGAGAGGTAGATCTTCAAGAGGAAGGGGCAGAGGAGGTAAGCAAGGTAGGGGGAGACCCTATAATTCATCACCATGTAACATTTGTGGTTTATCAAATCATACCACAGATGAGTGTTTCAGGAATTACAAACATTAGAGAGGAAGAGGCTACCAAAGAGGTGGATACTCACAGTCAAGAGGAAGGCTCAACAATCACCAAGGCCACAACAAAAATTACAACAACAACTACAACAACAATCACAATGGCAACTACCAAGGAGGATTCAAAACTAGAAGGGACTACAACAACTACACAGAAGAGCAGGATGACTCTCTTCTGATCATGAACATGACTTCAAAGACAGGTACAAATGATGATCACTTATTTTACATTGATTCAGGGTGTTCAAATCATGTGGCTGGTAATGTGGCACTACTCTTTGATCTTGAGGAACCAAAAGGTAAACACCAATTCCAAACAGGTGATGATACAAAACATTCTTTGGTTAAAGTTGGAAATGTGAAGACTTGTGATGGTTACAAAGAACTTAATGAGTGTTGGTCAGATTGTAGAGAAATGTTTGCAGATCAGATTCAATCAATATGGAGCATTTGTGGAGGACCCAAGACATGGATTCAAAAGGATAGCTAAAGAAGAAAAATCAGGTAGACTTTTCACTTTTGAGCTAGAAGACACAAAGAATATTGCACTATATAGTTATAAAGATCAGACACTTTCAAAGCTTGAGATTTGGCACAAAAGGTTAGGGCACATAGGAGAAAGAACCTTGAAACAAATGTGCAAGGACCAATGTGTGCTTGGGATACCTAATGTATCCAAGCAACATATGATTTACAAGTGTGGTGCTTGTCAATTTGGTAAGTCTCACAGGTTACCCTTCTCAAGGAAAGGATATATACATGAAGACTACCTAGAGCTGGTACACACAGATGTATGGGGACCTAGCAAAGACCCCTCAGTCTCAGGTTCAAGGTACTATGTGTCTTTCATTGATGATTATAGCAGATGGATTGTATTATACTTCATGAAGCACAAGGATGAGGTATTTAATTGTTTTAAGAGATATCTTGCACTAGTTGAAAACCAGACAGGAAGGAAGTTGAAGAGGCTAAGGCCAGATGGAGGAGGTGAGTACTTCTCCAATGAATTTGAAGACTTCTTGCAGGACAGAGGCATCAAAAGAGAGATAACCACAAGGTATTCTCCTAAACAGAATGGGGTAGTTGAGAGAAGAAATAGGTTAATTGTTGAGACAACTAGATCTATGCTTAATGAGAAGAAATTACTCAACTATCTATGGGCAGAGAGTGTTTCTACTACCACTTACCTGATAAACAGGTTACCATCTAAGTCACTTGATGGTATGACACCCTATGAAGCACGGCATGGTAAGAGGCCATCATTGGATCACTGCAAAATATTTGGATGTGTAGCATATGTGCACATTCCTTCTCAGATAAGAGGTAAGCTAGACCCAAAGGCTGAAAAATGCATTTTCATTGGGTATGATTTAAATAAAAAAGGTTACAGGTTTTATAATCCTACCAACAAGGGATTTATGGTAAGCAGAGATGTGATCTTTGATGAAAATGATTCTTGGTATGAGAATGAATGCAGGAAGGTCAAACTACCCTATGATTTGGAAGAGGAATTTCCAAAACTTGCAAAGGAGGAACCTACTCAGAATGAAGACTCAAGTTCAGATGATGAAGACACTATCAACCTTGAAGAATTCAAAGCATGGAAGTCCAAGGGCAAAATGAAGATGAAGAAGCTTGAAGACATACCGGAATCATCAACTCAATCAATCAGAAGATCTCAAAGAGAAAGCAAGAAACCTATCAGATATGGGTATGATACATCTCTTGTTACTAAACATTCAGTTTATCTTGCCAAAGATTTGTCAAATGAAGCACCAGGTTCATATGAAGAAGCAATAACCAAATCAGAATGGAAAGAAGCTATGGATGAGGAGATTGAAGCACTCAAGGAGAGTGACACATGGGAGTTAGTACCCAAGAAGGATTCTATGAAGGTAATAGGATCCAGATGGATCTATAAGTTGAAAAGAAATTCTGATGGAACAATTAATAGGTACAAAGCCAGATTGGTAGCCAAGGGTTTTGCACAAACCCAAGGCATTGACTATGAAGAGACATTTTCTCCTATGGCCAAGATGCCAACAATCAGAGTGCTGGTAAGTGTGGCTGCATCAAAGAATTGGAACATGTACCAATTGGATGTCAAGAATGCTTTCTTGAATGGATGGATTTTAGAAGAAGTTTATATGTCACAACCTCCTGGCTATGAAGACCCTAAGAAGCTAACTTATGTTTGCAAATTGAAGAAGGCTTTATATGGATTGAAGCAGGCACCTAGGGCATGGAATTACAGGCTAACTACATACCTCCAAGACCAAGGATTTGTTATGAGCAAGGCAGATACTTCCCTATTCATTAAGAGAAGTAATTCAGAGGTAATATATCTATGTGTTTATGTTGATGACATCATCATTATAGATAATGATGTCAGTGGAATCAGATATATCAAAAACCAGATGATGAAGGAGTTCAAGATCAATGATCTTGGCCTATTGAAGTATTTTCTAGGGCTTGAATTAGTTTACACTAATTCAGGGATAAACATTACTCAGAAAAAGTATGTACAAGATATGTTGAAGAAGTTTCACTTGCAAGATGCTAAAGTAGCAAGCACTCCAATGGAGGTGAACCTAAAGCTAAGTGCCCATGAAGGTGATGAAGTCAAGGACATTACAGGTTACAGGTGACAAACCAATTTCATGGTCTGCAAAGAAGCAATTTGGATTAAGCTTTTGTATACAGAATTGGGATTATATACTATGCCTCCAATTATATTTGGAGATAATACAAGTTCCCTTCACCTTTCAGCTAATCCTACCTATCATGCCAGGACAAAACACATAGAAGTTCATTATCATTATGTGAGAGAAAAGTTGCTAAGCAAGGATATTCAACTTACCTATGTGTTGGAAGCAGCCAGAGGCATAGAAGATGCGGGAGCATGTAACGACAGAGCAGGGAGCCAACCGAATCTTTTTTCAAAGAATCATGTTTTAAAAATACTCTTCAAAAACCTCCAACAGTGATTTTTATCACTATTGTAACATATGTAACATAGAAAAACCCTTTTCTTAATTTCTAGCTCCATTTTGTGAAAGCCGAGGAGTCCTCGAGCTTGAGGAGCTTAGGTAGAATGTGCATACCAATTTTCGTTATCTTTAGACACCGTTTACCCTTCCAAATAGCATCTAGGACCTATTTTTTAACTATGCCGGTCACTAGATGTGAAACCGGTCAAAACTAGTCTAGAAACTATAAAAAGAGCTAGAGAGCTCATTTTTGAGGTTGGATAGTGTGAGCTTAAAGTTATTTGAGCTTGTAATAGTGTTCTTGATCAATAGAGTGGATTTCTCACCTTCCATTGTGTCTTTCTTGTCTCTTCATTGTGTGTGTATGTGTGTGTGCATCTTTGTGCTTCTCACCTTCACTCTCACTTCATCTCACATTCACGATCTTCATATCACTCCTATCTCTTCCGCGGATTGACAATTAAGGAGGTGAAGCTTCGTAACGTGGTTCTCACCATTGTGCTAGAGCAACACCAAATTTGGCGCCGTTGCCGGGGATCGAGTTTAGGACGAATGTGTGATGGTAAGAGTATAGCAAGAAGTGGTGTTGGAAGGTAAAAATTTCAGTTTTTGTTGTTGTTTTTACTTAGTTCTTAGTGTTTTTCACCTCCCCCACACTCCATATTCATCACCGCATCATCATCTTCATCTCCAAAAAAATCAGAAAATTCACCATATCCACCCATTCTCCTCATTTCCCCTCATTTGTGCATGCGAGAGAGTGAGAGAGAGCTTTTGTGCTTGTGTGTACTTTTGTTTCCTTGAGTTTTCTTGCAGGTATAGAGCTCCAGTGCATCAGGAAAGCTTGGAAAAGGTAAAATTTTCAGTTTCTATCAGAAATTTCCGACTGTGTCAGACCATCGTGATGGTCTACAAAACTCGGAATTTGAAGAAGGCGACCACACCAGCGTGTAGAGCACACTTGCGCCTCTAGGAATCCATACTTGCATTGCAAAAAATCACATTTTGGTGGACCATCGCGATTGGCTCAGACCATCGCGATTGTGTCACACCATTGCGATTGGCGCACACCATCGTGATGGCTCGGCCGGACCATCGCGACGGTCTCACGCCATCGCGACGGTTCACTTGAACCATCGCGACGGTTCGCGGACCATCGCGACGATCCCGTCGACCCCACGCCATCGCGCCGACGCTGCCACGTGGCAAGCTAGACCATCGCAATGGTTCGCACATCACGCCATCGTGACGATACACTCAGACCATCACGACAACTCGAATTTTGGACCATCGCGATTGGCTTACGCCATCGTGCCCTGACCATCGTGATTGGCTCACGCCATCGCATCTGTGACCATCGCGACGGTTCACTTTGGACCATCGCGATTGTTCACGTTGACTGTTGACTGACGCCATCGCGATTGTCCGCCTGATCGAGCCATCGCGATTGTTCACTCACCCCGACCATCGTGATTGCTCACATTTGGACCATCACGATCGTGCACTTCACGCCATCGCGACGGTTCACACTTCACGCCATCGCGACGGTTCACACTTCACGCCATCGCGACGGTCCCAGACCATCGCGATTGTCTCACGCCATCGCGATTGTGCACCCCCATCGCAAATTTTAGGGTTTCATTTTTTGGCGAATTTTGGGGCTATTTTTGGGAAATTTTTGGGTGATTAGACTCATAGGAGACCCCGTAGCTCATATTTGGAGAAAAACTTGTTGGTCAGTTTTTACCCCCCAGGGCCTGAACGGTCATAACTTTTTCATCCGAAGTCCGTTTTTTGAGCTTAATAGCTCGTTAGAAAGCTCTTTACGAGTACTACGTGACCTCAACTGTTTTTTTCTTAAAGAATACATCTATTTTTAGATAATCTATTTTGAAGTTGACCTAGTTTGGGACTAGAAAGCCAGGGGGCAAACATTGAAAAGTTGGGCAAAAGGGAAGGGACTTAAAAGGTGTATATACTCAAGTGCTTGATCATCCAACTGTGAATTGGTCTAATATTGGATTTTTCCAGGTCTAGCAAGGGCAATCAAAGGCAACCAAAGCAAGGCAGTGAAGGGCATAAAACTTGGGAAGCACGGCTTCTTGGGCATCAGAGCAACCAGAAAAGCTGACTCGAGGTTGGATAATTACTCAACCCCCTCAGTCAATTCTTAGCTTAGGATAAACGTTAGCATTGTGGATTCAAGATGATAAGAACACCTCAAGTTCAAGAGAATTAAATTTATCAAGTTCAATACTAAAGTAAAGGTGTGTGACACGAAAACCTAAAGGAAAGAACATAAGTCTGACGGAACGAGAACTCAAAGTACCACAGAAAGTCAAATTCCTAACGCATATATTAAGACAAGAATCTAGAGAAATTTAAAAAGAATCAAGAAAGTAATAACAAAGAATCAATGACGATGTGAGCGTGTACTAAGTGTGCAAGGAAGAAAATTAATGAACCTTAGATCGGGCAAACATATAGGTAAGTCAGATCGACGAAGCCTTAGATCATCAGAGGTAAGTGTAAGAACTACTGCACGATTGTGGGCTCAACAATTGAACACTAGTTATCCCTACGAGAGCTCAGATACTAGCGATTCAGAAATGGCATTTAGCACAGAAAGACCAGAAGGAGGGTCGAATGTAGCCTATTTAGAAAAGCCAGAAGGACCCTATAGGACTCAACTAGAGTTTCTCCGAACCAACCGATTAGGTGCTCGCATCTGTTAAAGGTGTAATCGCTTATTGTAACTTCAACCGTTAACTACCTACCGCAGACGTTAATTACTAATTCAAAACAACAGTCTTTCGGGGACTCCAGAGTCTGGTTCCACACCTGCGTACCAGATATCTCCGAGTCTCTTGTTCTCTGTACTCAATCTCACCGTAAGAATAAACTGACTCTAGCCAAGTGGGTCCTTGGGAGTGGTAGGGGTCTGTTAGACAGAGGCCCTATACTATTTTCCCAACTTCTCACTCACCCGTCACTCGGTCCGCGCGTCTTAGCTCAGTAGTTGTTTCTGATCAACCAAGGCTATCAACGTCTTAGAATCCCGCACTCCAAACTATACCTGCTATAACAGTTGAGCAGTAGTCCGGATCGAGAGTCAATACACAAAGCACTCCTGGTAACTTAACACGAACACACCACGAGATCCTTCTGAACAATCTACAGCTTTACCGAGTACCAACTTCAAATCGCAAGACCTACTGACCATAACTTGTCGCGCACTTTATCATCATTCTACTCGTATTCAGAACACTACCGGTACTAATCTTAACACCGATTATACTACCGACCCAGTCATTCATAGAGACTCATAACTCACAACTGAACCATGTTAGTTCTCTATGCTTCCGTGCTCCACAGAAGAACGATCAAAAAACGCGTTCCAGTTCGAATAACGCTTAAGAAATACTTCAATCATTACCGGGTGAAATCTCTGCAACACAGCATCGATTCGTAACACTGCGTATAACGCACATATGCACACAAGCACATACACAGGAGAGAGAATGGAGCAGACGGAACAGAACAGAGTTACTCTGTTCTACACATACAACACTATACTTGCAAATCCCAAAACACGGGGGGGCTCCTTCTCTGGCTCCTCTGCCGTTCTTTTCATTGCTTTAAATAGAATTTTATTACAAGGCTTGCGTGAATCTTTCTTTACCGCGTACTTCCAGAAGGGTTCTTTCTACATTAAAAACCTCTGTCTAAGTACAATTGTCCTTTGTTCGGCGGCCGTCTAACACTGGCACGCACGGTGGACTCGAACCCGCAAGTTCCTATGGTTCGGATACTAGACCTTCTAAGTACATACTTCGGGCGAGCCTAAATGTTCGGGTAATTTTCTTTTTGAGGGTTTCTAACATTTGCACTAAGGTGGTAGGTTCTAATAATTGGGCGTCGGTTCTGACTGCACTGAGGGCTATGGCTTGATTTAACAAAATTTCGGCTTGGGTTTGAAGAAAAGCCTCCTGGAGATAAAATTCGTTGGCTAATGCCGCATCTCGGGCTGTCGTTATTTCAGTCAGTTTGGTCTGCATCTCTCTGATACACTCCTTCTGGTTGCGTATTTGGTTGTCTTGGCGTTCAAATTGCTGTGTTTGGAAATTGAGAGTTTTCTTATACGCATCGCGTTCTCTGCGGGCGTTGGCGATATCTTTTTGGTATTGGCCTTCCCGTAGTAATTGTTGTTTGAGAATACGGTTGACCGCGTCGGCACATTCTTCGGCTCGCCGTAATTGCTCTTGAACTTGGTCGGCTTCTTTCTGTTGGTCCTGCATCTTCTGGGTGGTTTCTTGTAATTGAATCTTCGTGTCTGCGATCAATTCTTCGAGAGATGCGTTGATATCTTCTTGTTCTTGAAGGGCGGCCTTCAGTGATCGAATTTCCTCATGTGCGTCGTGTATGAGTTGGTCTTTGGCAGCTAGCTGGTCCAAGGCTGCATCTCGTTGTTGTACTAGCGTCTGCTCTATCGAAAATCGTGCTTGGAGTTCTGCTAGTTGTGTCCGGAGTTGATGATTCTCGGTCTTTACGGCATCAACTTCTTCCTGGAGGGGGGCGATGTCGGCTTCCAGGGTGTCTACCTTGTGCTGGTATTCGAGTTTCAGGTGGTCCGTGGCTGCCGTAAACTGGGCGGGCAGCTGGTGTGATAACTGGATGAGGAACTGCCCCATGGCGGCAAGTTCCGAGAATGCGTTATGTGGCGGTGGTGGTGGAGAATGACGAGGTTGAGAGGATGTATCGGTGTGTAATTGCTGGGAGTTTGGCGGAGAGTAGTTAGGGGAGGAAAAGGAGGATGCTACGGGTTCAGTGAAGGGTGGGAGGGGTGGTTCCGGTGGGGGGAAGGGTTTGGCAGGAGGTGGTGTAGGGAGAACGGTATCTGAGGGGTTTACCTTGGCGAGTGTTTGTTGTATGGTTTCTGTATGGTTGATGGCGTCGATGAGTTGATCCAGTGCTTTGGTGGCCGATTCCTGTTCATCCTGGTGCTGCTCAGATTCTTTTTCTGTGGACACTATTTCTGTCTCTGCTTGATCCTGCTGGTCTGGTTGCTCCGTCGATGTTTCGTTGTGTATCGACGTGGCGGTGTCGTGGTATGTTTCCTCTTGGTCGTCTAGCTTGGTCTCCTGATCTTTTCCGGCGGATCCTTGGACTTCACTTTCCGAGGAGCTGATCCGAATTCGCTTGGTACGGAAGAGCTGATTAATCTCTTCGTCTTCTTCTTCAGTGTCCTCGATCGGTTGTGCGGATTCTTCGTGTCGAAGTGCGGGGCCTGCGGGTGGGGGTTGTGCGGCGAGAATGGTTGGGAAGAGGAAGGAGATGATGTGGGGAAGGCGAGAGCGGGGGGTAGAACCCTTTTGGAGCTGTTTTACGATAGCTACACATTCTTTATGGATTCTAAGGAAAAAGTAAGAGGCAAAATTTACAGGTTCGCGGGCAGCTAAATCTAAGGCGGAGTAGAAGGGGCGAGAGATGCCATATGTTCGTTTTTGCAGGTTGAGGATGGCTACAAGGAACTGTAGGGCGGATCGCTCGGGTTCTGGGCGGCATAGAATGGCGTATTTGTTTGATGAGGAGCGGGGAAAGAGTTCGGTCATACGGGCGACAGGGATGCTAGGGCCATTTTCGCGGCCTTGCGGGGTGAGGCGGTAGGCGTCGACGAAGGCTTGGAAGGTGATGACGGATCTATGTGGGAGGGAAAGGAAGACCCACTGTCGTTCGGTGGTGGGGCTTTGGGCAATGGCTTGGATGATCTGTGCGGAGAAGGGATGGGCTTCCACTGAGTGCCAAGGCAACTCAGCGAAGTTGGCCAACCCTCTGCATCGCAGGTATTCGCCTACGTCTGTAGGGATACCTTCGCGGAAAGAAGCGTAGTTGGCTAGCGCTTCCATGGCGTTCACAATGCACACTTACAGAAAACACAGAATACAGAGATAACACACACAATCACGAAAACACAATAGCGGTTTTTGGCACAACTAAGGGGGTTAAATATGGAGAACACGGTGTGGGGGTGAGTATCATTGTGTGCTGCGGGAATGATACGGTTTGCATGCTAGCGTGCGTACTGAGTGACCGGTAGGGAGGGGCGGCTAGTAACATAAAGATTTGTACAAAAGACGGCTAAAAGCAAAACATAAAAATTTATACAAAACGTGGTTCGTCGCCGAATAAATTAAGGCGTACTGGTAGTGGGATAATACGGCCGCAGCTTCGATCCATTAATTACTTTTGGAAGTGGAATTTCGGTCAACGTAGTCAACCGAAAAGTTGCCGGACCTACTTGTGCTGAGATCTTGAAAGGGCCGAACCATCGTAGTTTGAATTTTCCTGCTGCTCTGTCCGATTTTGCGTTATAGAAGAGTACAAGCTGTCCTACCGAAAAGATTGGCGTCTTCAAATATCGATCGTGTGTCTTAGCTTGCCTTAGTTGAACTTCGCGCATAGTTAAAAAACTGAGCCATCGGTGCTCATCAAGTTCTCTGAGTGCGTCCATTCGTGCTGTCAGTGAAGATTCCGGTAGCATCTTCTGAGTGATTGCTACCCGCAAACTTGGGATGACTACTTCCATGGGAGCGATTGCTTCTAAGCCATAAGCTAGCTTGAAAGGTGTCAAGCCTGTTGTTACTTTATATGTAGTTCGGTATGCCCATAATACTGCAGGTAGTAGTTGATCCCATCTTTCCGGTGCTTCCATGATCAATTTCCGGAGGATGTTTAACAGTGATTTGTTTGTACTTTCAGCCAATCCATTGGCACGTGGATAATAAGGAGAGCTAAATTTATGTGTGACTTGGAAGGACTGTGTGAGTGCCTTCATTAAATTGTTTACAAAATGAGTGCCTTGATCTGAGACAATTTCCAGTGGTAAACCAAATCGTGGGAAGACATCCGTGAGTAGACATTTTTGCTACCGTAACTGCTGTAGCAGACCGCAAAGCCCAAGCTTCTGCCCATCTAGTTGCGTAATCTGTGCAAGTCAGTATGTATCGATTGTTACTGGATACTGCTGGAGGTGTAATTGGCCCGATAAAATCTAAACCCCATTTCTGAAAAGGTTCTAATGGTAAGATGGGTTGCAGGGGAAAAAGATGCCGTTGTAAAGGCTGACCAGCTCTTTGGCAAGCATCGCATTGTTTAACAAACTGTGAGATATCTCTGTACATAGTTGGCCACCAGAGTCCTCCTTGCAGAATTTTCCGGTGAGTTAAGTCTGCTACAAAATGGCCACCGGGAGGAATTGAGTGAGCCAAAGTGATAACCGAGTTAACTTCATGTGGTGGAATACAGCGAAGTAGGATTCCGGTATGATCTGTATAATATAGTTCTCCAGCAACTAACCGAAATCGGCGGCTAAAAACTGCGATTTTTCTTCGAACCGCCTTGGCAGTCTCAGCTGGAAAGCGTCCTTCGATGAGAAAAGTTAGAATCTGATCATAGTATGTAGGTGGTGTTTGTAAGTTGGGCGTCTCATCAGGTAGTGGTTCAGCATTATAAATCGCAGGAGTCGTGTCATCTATTCCTACCGGAGCTTCACCGAAATCTAGGCGTGATAAGAAATCTGCTAAGGCATGTGCATTTCCGGGTCGGTGAATGACATCATAGTCGAATTCTTGTAAAAGTAGCACCCATCGTGCTAATCGTCCTCCTAAGTGCTGCTGTCTTACTAAATAAACAAGGGCAGCATGATCCACATGAAAGGTAAATTTCCGGCCTAGTAGATAATGTCTGAACTTTTTGATTGAGTAAATCAATCCTAGACATTCTCTTTCAGTGGTGGAATAGTTCTTTTCTGCCGGTGCAAGTCTTCTACTGGCGTAATAAAGAGGGCGAAACCACTTATCTGTTTGCTGCATCAGAATACTGCCGATTGCAATATCTGAAGCGTCAACAAAAACATGGAACGGATTGTCCCAGTCCGGTGGTTGTAAAATTGGAGCTTGCGTCAGGAGATGAGTCGATCAAATGTAGTTTGATATTCTTCAGTCCATTCAAACTGTCTGGGAGTCTTTGTGATTAGCCTGTTCAGTGGTACTGCTAGGTGAGCAAGCCACCGCAAGTGTCTGCCATGCCACCGTATTTGTCCCATAAAGCGCATTACTTCTTTCGGAGTCGTGGGTATTGGGGCTTCTAAAATCGCCGAAATCTTATCTGGGTCCACTCGGATACCTTGAGCAGATACAATATGCCCAAGTAGTTTGCCACATGAAACCGCAAACACGGATTTGTTGGGATTAAGGCAGAGTCTATATTCTCGACACTTCTGAAAACAGCATCGTAAATGAAACAAATGTGCTATCATCTTCCCAAAGATTGAGAAGTCGTCGAGATATACTTGCATGAAAGAGGTGAGGTAAGGAGAAAATATCTCCTGCATACATCTTTGAAATGTGCTTGGTGCATTTCTCAATCCGAACCACATTACTGTGCAGGCAAAGACACCCCAATTGGTAATGAAGGCAGTTTTTGGTATATCCTCTTCAGCCATTCTAACCTGGTTGTACCCGCTGTATCCATCTAAAAATGAATACATTTCATGACCTACGACTCTATCAAGCATGGTATCCAAAAAAGGGATCCGGAAAGGATCTGGTACTATTGCTGCATTTAATTTCCGGTAATCCACACAGATTCGTAACTGCTTGTTTTTCTTTGGCACGATCACGATGGGTGAGATCCATTCAGCGTGTTCTACTGGTACAATGAATCCGACTTTTAATAGTCTATCAAGTTCGGCTTTTACCTGTGATGCATAATGGGGGTTCATTCTGTAGCTGGGTTGTCTTTTTGGTTTCACTTCCGGTTTCAACATGACCCTGTGTTGATAGATGCGCGGATCTAATCCTTTCATGTCTTTGTAATCCCATGCAAAGACGTCTGCGAATTCGCGAAGAAGTTTAATCAAATCCTCCTTAAATGTTTCCGGTAAGTTCTGCCTCATCTTCACAGGTCGTGGGTGGTCTCTATCTCCTAGATTGTACGTGATCAGCTGGTCTTCTGGGACATAAAATTGTTGAGGTTTCTCTGTATCATCTGTTGGCTTGAACAGTGGTTGTAATTCGTCGTCATGGGTTGAGGAAGTATCTTCCTGGACTGACTTTCCGGTGATAGCTACTACTGTACATACTGACGTGTTCCAGTTATCTATGACGGATTGTAGGTCAACAGATCCTAGAGACATTAAATCGGCATTACTCTTCAGAAATTGCTCTTCTTCATCATCTGACAGTCCATCTAACATATGAACTGATTCAGCAAAGTACGGTCTGGTGTGAGGTTCGCAAGATTGCATAGCATCTAGTTTCACCACGTATTTACGATGGGCATCCTTGAATGTAAGCTCTTGTGCAGACCAGTCCTGTATTACCTTCGCATGCTTCAGCCAAGGTCGGCCGAAAAGAAGATTGTAATCCAAAGTGGATTCGGGTAGATCTAGTATGACAAAAGTCATCTTGAAAGTCGTACCTTGTAGAGTGATGGGTACATTCCGCACAAGTCCTACAGGATGGACTCTCGATTGATCCGCCATTCGAACAAAGAATTGAACTGGTTCAATTTCGGTCCAGCCTAGCTTTTTGCATAACGCTGCGGTCGCAATGTTTACGCCTGAGCCTCCATCAATTAATACCTGCGTGATCTTCTGATTCTTATACCATACTGTGATCAAGGGCACTGCGTGATCAATCGCAGCATCAGGTTCCGGTTGAACTGCGGCTGTCGTCGGAATGCAAGAAGGTACTGGGCTGAATTGTTGCTGAAACTGTTGTCGGATCCCGGGCACTAAGGCCAGAAGTTGGCCTAGAGGCAGAGTGATGGATGCCTTGGACAAAATTTCCCAGGCGTGTTGAGCTTGACTGTCTTGTTCTTTTGGACTTGAAGTTTCTACTGACGCAGAAGTGTCTGCTGTTGTCTCTACTGATGATGATGGCCCTACTGATGCATCCTTTTGTGTTGTTTCGTCCTTTGATGAAGAAGCCTGAGTCACCGGAATAGGTTCTGGGAACACTGGTGGTTCTGTTGTGGTCCAGTGACTAGCTTTGTTATACATCCTTCGTTGTTCTTGTATCCCTGGTTCAAAGATTTCTGCTACCGGCTGAAGTTGTTTACCGGAACGGGTCTGGACTGTAGCAGTCTGTGTCTCGATCGGTGTAATTTTTACCATGTTGGCCATTGGATTTTGGCGTTCCTTCTTTCTTTGATCATACTCCATTGCGTCTTTACAAAACCTTCTAATGTGGCCGAATTCGCCACAGAAATGACAGCGTGGAGGTGGTAACTCAGGGTTTTCCGGTGGTGGTCCATTCTGCCATCGGTTGGCATTATAAGTGTTGTTTCTCTGTCCTCGGTAGTTCCGATATCCTTGTTGTTGATTGTTTCTCAGTTGCGGAGGCACATAGTGATTTACTGGTTGGCCATGTTCTTGGATGACTGCATTGACGGTTGCTGTCCCTTGTATTCTAGCGTTGTAGACACAGTTTCCGGTGGTGTGCCCGGTAGTGTTGCAGATAGCGCAAAACACTTGGTTCAGTGCACAGTTGGCACTTGTATGCCCCGAATTTTTGCATGTGGTGCAGTATACTTGCCTGGTGATATCTTCAGCCATATTTTTGTTTGTTTTTAACCATTCCAAGTCTTCTGAAAATCCACCAACCTTGGATTCTAGCTGTAGAGCCATTGCAATGACGGCATCCAAGGTCATAGCTCCGACACATCTTATGATCATGATCTGCTTCAGTTGTGGGGTTAATCCATTGATAAACCATTGAGAGATGACATCATCAGGTAGATTAGCGTGAGCCTGTGGTATCTGTCGTAAATGTGTTCTAAAGAGGGTAGCGTACTCCTGGACGGTCTGATTTACCTTCTGTCTGTTGTTCTGTAGATACTCAAAGATTTCAGCAGGATTCTTCTTTAGTCTGAATCGCTGTAAAAAGGCGTCTCGTACTGCATCGTAAGTACCGAAATGATTGATATCATATTCCGTGAGCCATCTCGCCGCTTCATTGATCAGTGTAGATTGAAAAACAATGGCCTTATACGCCTGATCTGGTGGATGGTTAAGAACTGCATAACTTATCTCGAAAGTTCGTACGTGGGCGTCTGGGTCGTCTCCTGGGAATCCACCGAATTTCGTGTAGGTTACTCCTGTTGGAGGCGGCCTTGGCGGTCCTAGCTGTTGTTGTTGATGTTGTTGTTGTTGGTGTTGCCCGCTCATTGTGAAGGGTTCAGGGTTTCCTTATGTATCTCGGGATTGATCGGGTGAACTATCGGGACTTGTATCGCCGGATGGTGCGTTTTCCGGTGTGCTGTTTCGACTTAGGATGCTTCGGATCTCTGTTTCGAACAGCTTTCCTTCCTTCTGGATGTCTAATATTCGAAATCTTTCTTCCAAACACGAAGGTTGAGCTGATGATTCCGCAAAAAAGGCTAAACCTTTGCCAGCGATCGGTGATTCTATCACCGGAATCTCACCGGAATGAACCGAAATTGGGCCAGAATGCCCTGTTTTACTACTTCTGCCGAATTTTCCTAACGTATTTTTGACCGTGGATAACTCTAAATCTTTATCTGATATTGTTAAACTAGGTTCCAACGGCGTTTTGATAGAGTCTGGACTTGCTATATCTTCGATAGGCTGGGTTGAAGTAGCATCAGAATGTATCGAAGGCGTTGACCGTTCTACCGGAATATGACCGGAATCAGTTGTAACGTTTCCACTTTTCTTGACCACTTGGTCAGATCTAGTTATGCCTACTTCTCCCGAGGCTATCTTTTGTGATTTTCGTGCTTCAATTTGACGATTCTTAGGATATGTTTCGCCCGATCGAGTGACCAGCATGTATCATTGCCCAGTGATACTATCTGAGCAGTTTGCAACAATCTGGATCTGTTGCTACTATCAGTGAAGCAAATGTTGCTGGATGTTTGCTTCTTACAAACCGTTAGCACTCTAATGCCACTGTCTCACAAGTGACTCGTAATCAAATGCTACTTTACCGCAGAGACTGGTAATCAGTTGCCACTTTCCCACAGGCAACGGGCCAGAGAACTGGCAATCGGATGCCACTTTCCCACAGACAACGGGCCAGAGAACTGGCAATCGGATGCCACTTTCCCACAGACAACGGGCCAGAGAACTGGCAATCGGATGCCACTTTCCCACAGACAACGGGCCAGAGAACTAGCAATCGGATGCCACTTTCCCACAGACAACGGGCCAGAGAACTGGCAATCGGATGCCACTTTCCCATAGACGGCGCCAAATGTTAAAGGTGTAATCGCTTATTGTAACTTCAACCGTTAACTACCTACCGCAGACGTTAATTACTAATTCAAAACAACAGTCCTTCGGGGACTCCAGAGTCTGGTTCCACACCTGCGTACCAGATATCTCCGAGTCTCTTGTTCTCTGTACTCAATCTCACCGTAAGAATAAACTGACTCTAGCCAAGTGGGTCCTTGGGAGTGGTAGGGGTCTGTTAGACAGAGGCCCTATACTATTTTCCCAACTTCTCACTCACCCGTCACTCGGTCCGCGCGTCTTAGCTCAGTAGTTGTTTCTGATCAACCAAGGCTATCAACGTCTTAGAATCCCGCACTCCAAACTATACCTGCTATAACAGTTGAGCAGTAGTCCGGATCGAGAGTCAATACACAAAGCGCACTCCTGGTAACTTAACACGAACACACCACGAGATCCTTCTGAACAATCTACAGCTTTACCGAGTACCAACTTCAAATCGCAAGACCTACTGACCATAACTTGTCGCGCACTTTATCATCATTCTACTCGTATTCAGAACACTACCGGTACTAATCTTAACACCGATTATACTACCGACCCAGTCATTCACAGAGACTCATAACTCACAACTGAACCATGTTAGTTCTCTATGCTTCCGTGCTCCACAGAAGAACGATCAAAAAACGCGTTCCAGTTCGAATAACGCTTAAGAAATACTTCAATCATTACCGGGTGAAATCTCTGCAACACAGCATCGATTCGTAACACTGCGTATAATGCACATACGCACACAAGCACATACACAGGAGAGAGAATGGAGCAGAGGGAACAGAACAGAGTTACTCTGTTCTACACATACAACACTATACTTGCAAATCCCAAAACACGGGGGGGCTCCTTCTCTGGCTCCTCTGCCGTTCTTTTCATTGCTTTAAATAGAATTTTATTACAAGGCTTGCGCGACTCTTTCTTTACCGCGTACTTCCAGAAGGGTTCTTTCTACATTAAAAACCTCTGTCTAAGTACAATTGTCCTTTGTTCGGCGGCCGTCTAACACATCTATGAGGATGGTTTGAGAAGACAAGTGGTGCAAATGCATAACCCCGATCAACCCATTGGATTGGAACATCCAGTGGTGAAAGTCGAGAGAGATGCGTACATAGACAAGGAAGGAACAATGTACATCTTAAGTACGCAGCCAAACAATACCAACGAGTTTGGCGTGATTCAAATAGAGACGGAAACTAAATCTCAAGGAAAAGAACCATTAGAAGAGCCTAGAACACCTAGAGGGAAATTTGTACTGACACGTGTAATAATCCCAGAATGGATCCCTCAGGACAACAGAATCATAGAGTTGTTTGTAAATAAAGAAACTGATGAAGCCTTTTGGAGATACAAGACATAACTACTTAGTGAGGTAGGTATCATCAGGATATATGAGTTCAAGGACCCGGATACACCTGGAAAGGTTGTATACCTGGATGAGACTTCAGAAAGAGTCTTTGTGGTGCCTGACCACGCTAAAAACACATACACATGGAGAGGTGAATTGGTATTCCCTCCATCTATAACGAACATGAATACAAGTCAACAAGGGGCAGGAACATCATCAGCCCATGGAAATCAAAGAGAAAAGAATAAAGAAAGACCCAAAGTAAGCTTCACTCATCCCATAGGGAGAGATAGAACAACCATGGACACTGATAGAGCGGATAGACAAAGAGATCATGGAATACCAGGTGGTAGAGATGATTTTCCTCTACCTAGACCACGGGAACATGCAAGAATATTGAGACCCACTCAGTTAGTGAAATCCATGAAAAATTACTTTGATGGGACAGGAGATCCCTATGACCATGTCGCAGAATTCAAGCAAGTACTAAGAGTAGAACAAGTCGAAGACATGTTCACGCAATATAACGCATTTGGACTGACGTTAAAGAATACCGCTTTAACTTGGTTCCAACCGTTGCAACAGAGGCAATTTAGAGACATCCATCACTTTTTAGAGTCATTCATCACTGAATTCTCTAAAAGTGGGATTAGACATGACACGTCTTCGTTGATTCATAGTTTCAAACAAACCCCTCAAGAAACAGTTAGACTGGCAGGACGTAGGTTTAGACAATATGTTTAAAGATGTCCAATGCAAGAGCTACCCTCACAGGCCAAGCAAGTGTCATTGTTTCTAGATGGCTTGTTGAGCTCTAAACTACGCTCCTATGTGTACCTAAAAGAACCCAGAACGCTAGAGCAATGTGTAAGAATTTGTATAGACATTGAGGATAACTTAGGAGATGAGTTGGAACTCTCAAAAGTCTACAAGGACTCGGATTGTTCCTCTCTAGCATCCACAAAATTGTCTAGCTCAATAGAAGACCTCGCAGAAAAAGTGGCCCAGAAACTAGGAGTTTCTAGTAAACCTAGGGTACTAACAAACAAGCGTTGTTACACCTGTGGTGGTGATCATATGGCAAATGTGTGTCCCAATGCACCACAAACACAAGTCAACCCTAGTGGCCAATACTGTACAATTGAGAGAAGATACACGAATCATACGGCTCAGGACTGCCCATACAACAAACAGACTGTGAGACAGAACTACCCGCAAGCATACGCACAACCAGGTAGGTATCAAGGCCAATACAATGCTCAGCCTTATTACTATAGGCCTCCTCAGAACTACCCATACCAGGCTCAACAAAGACCTCAGCCCGTCTTAGCTCAATAGCCACCCCCACCAGCGAATGTCATCTCAGTCAAATACGCTGCTGCAGAAGAGAACCTAAGTAGGGCCTTAGTGCCTTCTTCACCTTTGATCACAGAGAGTGACCCAAACTCAAATAGTTTTGACTCCTCTCATGTAGATAGTCCACCCGCTTATTACACGGAGTCACCAGAACATGTGGAGACATATCATTACGATAGTCCACCAGTGGAACCTAGTTGGGAGCCAGACTATGCTAATGTGATGTACACAAACCCAAATCCACGGCCCCAAGTAAGACAACAGAGACCACACGGCCCTAGAGGACCATGCTTTAGGTGCCAAGGAGACCATTTCATAAAGGATTGTCCACATCCCCCGATAGCAGGGCAATCACAGTACTACAACATCCAAGGCTTTTGTGGCGATTGTGGTAAGAGCACATAATCAAAGATTGTCCTAAGAACCCTGTTAATCCTAAGAACCCTGTTAATGCTTCAAATGTGACACCGATCAACGTGATAGGTATTGTAAATAACACAAATGGATCCAACCCTACCTATGTGCCTATCCAAGCTATCACCAGAGCCCAGGTGCTCTTACAGAACCAACAGCTTAATCAAGAGAAAGTAGCCGGAAGCAGTTGTTGGAGACCTCTTAATCTCCAAAGGTTTGATCTATACTGACTTAAGAACACTTCTATGTCAGTTATAAACCAAACTTTACACAAATATTGTTCTTCTTTACCAAAACTTTCATCAACACTTCTCTGAGTGAAGAAATGTCTACTCCAGAAAGTCTGCTTCAGAAATCAACTTCATTACCTGCACATAACTTCAAATTTCTTCAAGCAAATGATGCACAAGTATTCGCAATACCTTTGCGCAATCATACTACTCATTAGTTCTCAAAACTAATCACCAAAAGTTTAATTTGATCCTTAAGATCAAACATATGTCATAACTGTCTTCCAAAAGTAGCACCTTTGACATAGTCAACTTCTTAAGTTGATTTCTCTCAACACAAAACCCGTTTTGCTAAATGCTTTTAGCCATAGCTTCCCTATCTCCTAACTTAAATTTTAAGTGCTCACTCATCAAAAACTTTACAGTATACACTCAGATCTAAGCAAAACACTGAGACGGAAAAGTGCGCTATTTTCACATTCTACATATGAATGTTCCTATTGATCATTCTCACAGTAGGAGAGGAATTAGATTCTAAAACTCTAGACATAGCTTCATTAGCTTCTCAATTAGATGTGTACAAAAGGAATTCTGATCCACATGATCAGACAGAGAGCACTCAGAGAAAACCCCGTCGCTATTTTTCTGGGAAAAAACTCTCTACACATCTCTGAAACATTTGTCATCTACAAAAATGACTCTCACATACATTTCTTGTCATCATTAACTTATATATACATGACTTTAGACTTATCTCGCGTCTATGACACTACTCCTTATCATCCTAAGATTTAGTTCTACTCAGATTACAAGGATTTCCACATATATGTACATATGTGTACAAGACATCATTCTGAAATCTTCTTCACTTTCACAAGAGTCTTCCTTTGCTTCATTCTGACCATAAGCTTTCTTCAAGATCTGTATAATCATCAATTTGTGATTGGCTTGTTCCAACAGCTCCCCCTCAATCACTAATTGTGATTATTCCATTCTTCTTCACTCTTGCCATCTCTTTGAATCTCTGTAGCTTAGGTCCATCCAAGCTCTTTGTCATCATATCTGCCACTTGTTCTTTTGTTGGAGTATACATCACTTCAATCTCTTTATCAAGTACCTTTTCCCTCAAGAAATGATACTGAATCTCTATGTGCTTAGTCCTGGCATGAAAAACAAGGTTAGCTGCCAAATACAAAGAACTCATATTATCTCCAAAAATAATTGGAGTACTATGATCAGTCTCAAAACTCTTCATCAAGGTCTTCAACCATATCACTTCTTTTGCAGCTTCTACCATTCCCTTATACTCAGCTTCTGTGGATGATAAAGCAACTGTATGTTGCTTCTTTGAACACCAAGAAACTAGTTTATCTCCAACATAACAAAGATATCCATGAGTAGACCTTCTATCATCTGAGTCACCTGCCCAATCTGCATCACTAAACACTTTGATTCTTGTGTCAGAAGTGAAACCATAATACAAACCTTCACTTAGGGTTCCTTTGATATATCTTAGTACCCTTTGGGCTGCAATCCAATGAGTCTTCTTTGGACAATGCATAAATTGTGACAACACACCTACTGCATATGATAAATCTGGTCTTGTCAAGGTAGCATAGATTAAACTACCTACCAAACTCTGATATTTCTTCATATCATTGAATTCTTCACCTCCATACCTGCTTAATTTATGATTTATCTCCAATGGTGTAGTTGAAGTCTTGCAGTCTTCCATGTTAAACTTGACTAGAAGATTCTTCAAATACCTCTCTTGTGAAACATATACTCCATGTTGAGTATACACAATCTGCATTTCTAGAAAATAAGATAAGCTTCCCAAATCACTTATCTTAAACTCTTTCTCTATTTGCCTTTTGAGTTCATTGATTCCTTGAGCATCTGTTCCTGTGACAATAATATCATCAACATAAATACACATGTAAATGTACCCATTTTCACTTGCCTTCACTAGGAAGCTACTATCTGCCTTTGATGCTTGAAATCCACATTCATTCAAGAACTTGACAAGTCTGTAATTCCAAGCTCTTGGAGCCTGCTTCAACCCATACAAAGCTCTCTTGAGCTTACACACATAATCTGATCCAATTGAATCCATAAAACCTTCTGGTTGCTCCATGTATACTTCATCTTCAATGTATCCATTTAGAAATGCATTTTTCACATCCAATTGTGATAATTTCCATCCCTTACAAGCAGCAATAGCAATTAATGTTCTAATTGTAGACATCTTAGCAACAGGACTAAAGGTTTCATCATAATCTACCCCATAAGTTTGGGCAAAACCTTTGACCACAAGTCTAGCCTTGTATCTAGACACCTTACCATCTGCAAACCTCTTTGTTTTATATACCCATTTACATCCAATGACTTTCTGATTCTTTGGTCTTGGTACTAATTCCCAAGTTTCATTTTCAAGTAGAGCATCATACTCTTCCTGCATTGCCTTCTCCCAATTCTGTTTACCTTTGGCTTCTTCATAAGTGATTGGATCTTCTTCTGTCTTCATAATGTAAGCATAATCTTTTGTTGTTAGAAAAGATGTATCATAACTATACCTTATAGGTTCTTCCCTTTCCCTTGTGGATCTTCTGATCTCTGCACTTCTCGAAGTTTCAGCCTCATTTGATTCTGGATCAAATCTTGGCCCTTCTTCTACATGATCCTGCAATCTACTTTTAGAGTCAACATCATCAATACTTTCTTCATACACTTTTACTTTTGCCTTTCCTTTCCTTTGTATCTCTTCAACACCTGCATAATCATTTGTTGATCCTGTATACCATGTATTTTGCTCATCAAATGTCACATCTTTAGTAACAAGAAATTGCTTTGTGGATGGACTCCACAACCTGTACCCCATCTGTCTATCATCATATCCAATAAACACATACTTCTCTGATTTTGGTTCTAGCTTATGTCTTAATTGTGAAGGAACATAAGCATATGCTACACATCCAAATACTTTACAATGATCAAGAGTAGGTTTCTTACCCCACCATGCTTCATAAGGGGTTCCTCCATCCAAAGCTTTACAAGGTAACCTATTCACAAGGTATGTTGCAGTATTAATGGCTTCTGCCCATAAGTAATTTGGACAATTCTTTTCCTTCATCATGGCTCTTGCAAATTCTACAAGAGTCCTATTTCTCCTTTCTGCTACTCCATTCTGTTGAGGGGAGTACCTGCAAGTTACTTCTCTTTTTATACCTGCAATCCACAAATAATCATCAAACTCTTTAGAGAAATACTCTCCCCCTCCATCTGATCTTAACCTCTTAAGCTTTTGCCCTGTGATCCTTTCTGCATAGGCATGAAAATGTTTGAATGTCTTAAAGACTTCTGATTTATCTTTGATTACATATAAAGTAATCCATCTGGTTGCATCATCAACAAACAACACATAATATCTGGATCCATTTATGCTATAGTCCCTTGAGGGACCCCATACATCTGTATGAACCAATTCAAGCATATTTGAATACTTGTACCCTGATTTGTTGTAAGAACCTTTATGTGTTTTACCTAATTGACAAGCTTCACACTTGTACACCATATGTTGCCCTTCAATATTTGGCAAACCAAGCACCACCTGATTCTTTGACATTTCCTTTATAGCTCTCTCATTGAAATGACCTAGTCTTTTATGCCATAGGTCTAATTCAGATACCTTTTGACTTCCATAAGTAAACAATGCATGTCCCACATTACCTTGGACTTTGAGAGTGAACAATCTTCCTTCCTTTTTTCCTGCAATTATGTTTCTATATCCCTGATTTGGATCTTGTACATAAACACCATCATTTGTGAATCTTACCTCATATCCTTTCTCCACAATTTGCCCTACACTTATCAAATTTTTAGGAATAGTAGGAACATAAAGTACCTTGCTCAAAAGAGTACTTCCACTCTTTGTCTTCACTGATCCAATGCTCTCCACTTTGTGTTTGGTATTGTCACCTGTTTGAACTGTATGTCCATTCACCTTTGCTTCCATATCAGTCATCAAGGATAGATTCCCACTCAGATGGTTGCTACACCCTGAGTCAATATAAAACACTCTTTGATCTTCTCCCATTGATTCATGAGTTGCATTCAAGATAAGAGTCATATCATCCTTCTGATCTGATGCATAATTGTAATAATTGTTGTTGTAGGACTGAGATTGGAAGTTCCTTCCACCTCCTCTACCATAAGATGTCCTACCACCTCTTCCTCTGAAGTTGCCTCTTTGGTTTCTGCCTCCTCTACCTCTTTGATTATAATTCTGATTATTGCTTCCACCATTTTGATTGTTATACCAACAATCATTTGCCAAATGATTTGTTCTGCCACAAATCCAACAAGCTTTAGCATTATCTTTGTTCTTACCTCCTCTTCCTTTACCTCTGAAATTCATCTTTCCTTTTGTGAAGTTAGCTTGATTTGAATTCCCTTCATCATCATTCGATTGCTTTCCCTTGCCATTCTTTTTCTTGTCCTTGGAGTACATAGCTTGACTTGTGCTTCTATCATTGTCTCCTTTAAGGTCCTGCTCAAAAGTTAGCATGTGTCCTAGCAATTGATTAAGATCAGGAGTAAAGTGATCAAGTGACAACTCTATGGACAATATGAAAGGCTTCCACTTCTCATCTCCTCTCAGACCTGTAAGTATTTGTCTTACCAACTTTTCCTCTTCAATGTCTTCATCCACTGCTCCCAAGCTATCTGCAATATCCTTCATCCTTGCCACATAATCAGAAATTGATTGTGAGCTCTTCTTCTTGAAGGTTGTGAACTCAGCCCATAGTGATGACTTCCTTGACTTAGTTGTATTTTGGAAATGCTCTTCCAAGGCATTCCAAACATCTGTAGCACTTTCCAATCCTCTAATGTGAGGTAGCAGATAATCATTTACAGCCATGTAAATGATACTCCTTGCTTGAGCATCCTTTCTCATCCAAGTCTTCAAATTTGCAAGCTCTTCCCTAGTTGGAATACTAGGATCTGCAAATTCAGGCTTTTCTTCATCTCCTTTGATATGAGCCTTGTCCTTCTTGATTCTTTTCGAACTCGTGCTTTGAATTTCTGCAGGTTATCTTCAATAATTTGTCCTTGTCCTCCTTTGATTTGGAAGGACTCCAATATCTGCACCAATCGGAACTTCAATTGTCTTTTCTTCTCTTGTATTACACCTTCAGCTCTGATACCACTATTGGAGACCTCTTAATCTCCAAAGGTTTGATCTATACTGACTTAAGAACACTTCTATGTCAGTTATAAACCAAACTTTACACAAATATTGTTCTTCTTTACCAAAACTTTCATCAACACTTCTCTGAGTGAAGAAATGTCTACTCCAGAAAGTCTGCTTCAGAAATCAACTTCATTACCTACACATAACTTCAAATTTCTTCAAGCAAATGATGCACAAGTATTCGCAATACCTTTGCGCAATCATACTACTCATTAGTTCTCAAAACTAATCACCAAAAGTTTAATTTGATCCTTAAGATCAAACATATGTCATAACTGTCTTCCAAAAGTAGCACCTTTGACATAGTCAACTTCTTAAGTTGATTTCTCTCAACACAAAACCTGTTTTGCTAAATGCTTTTAGCCATAGCTTCCCTATCTCCTAACTTAAATTTTAAGTGCTCACTCATCAAAAACTTTACAGTATACACTCAGATCTAAGCAAAACACTGAGACGGAAAAGTGCGCTACTCTCAGACTTCAGTTTTCACATTCTACATATGAATGTTCCTATTGATCATTCTCATAGTAGGAGAGGAATTAGATTCTGAAACTCTAGACATAGCTTCATTAGCTTCTCAATTAGATGTGTACAAAAGGAATTCTGATCCACATGATCAGACAGAGAGCACTCAGAGAAAAACCCGTCGCTATTTTTCTGGGAAAAAACTCTCTACACATCTCTAAAACATTTGTCATCTACAAAAATGACTCTCACATACATTTCTTGTCATCATTAACTTATATATACATGACTTTAGACTTATCTCGCGTCTATGACACTACTCCTTATCATCCTAAGATTTAGTTCTACTCAGATTACAAGGATTTCCACATATATGTACATATGTGTACAAGACATCATTCTGAAATCTTCTTCACTTTCACAAGAGTCTTCCTTTGCTTCATTCTGACCATAAGCTTTCTTCAAGATCTGTATAAACATCAATTTGTGATTGGCTTGTTCCAACAGCAGTGAAGTTGCAGAATCTAGTAGTAAGAAAATGAAGTCTTGGAAAGACTCGAGAGAAAGAATCAAGAGAAAATGGAGTAAAAAGATAACTGAGTTGGAAGGAAGTTTGAAGGAATCTAGAGCCAAAATCCTAGAGTTGACTTCACAGGAATTGAACCAAGAGAATCCAGCTCAGAAATCAAGATCAGTTTTAGCGGAACCCATACCAGAAAATCTAGACATGATGTTTCGTGCATATCAGGCTAGATTAAAAGAGGGACCTCAAGTAGTGGAAATGAGAGAACTACCCACGAGCTGATCTAGAATTGAGAGAACTAAACTTTGCATGAAGATGGTAGAATTAGCACAAGCTTTGTTCGAAGCCTCTAGATATCTTAATTGGAATAACATGGCAAAACCTAAACTACACTTTCAAGGACTAATGGAGAGGCTAGAACACCTGATAGAAAGCAAAGAGAAAAAGGATCTGCACAGGAACCCTATTGTCCTAGAGCCACAGGAAAAGAATGTACCATCCCTGTTTCAAGTACCCAATACAGAAAGTCAAGACAACCTGTCTTCCATACATAGGTACTCACATGAATTTTTGAGGGAAATCCAAGAAGAGAAATGGAGAAAAGAACAAGGAACTCATCCTCCTATTCATGAAATAGATGACTTGCAGGAACAATTTCCCCAAGACATTCCCTCTATTTACGATGATGTAGAGGAAGAACAACTGAGTGAACACACAGGTTTTGAATCTAATTCTTTACAAGAATTACCTCAGTTCACAGGACCATGGGAAGCAAAGTCTATTAGTATGAGAGCACCCACGATAATAGTGAGGAATGAAGAATCAGTAATCCCTCGAAACACGGAAGTGATCAAGAACACTAAGGTACAGTGTAATCTCACTCTAGAGGAGTTGTTGAAGGTAAAACCAGAATTGTGGAAACATGTAGCAAATCAATTTCCTGAGCTTGCTACTACTCCCTCACAAATAGGGTCACAAAATAAGGTACCAGAGATACCCGTAGAAAAGATTGGAGATGTAAGCGAAGGAGAGGAAGGTAACACTTATCTTTCGATAACCCATCAGGGCTACACCATGAAAGCCATCTTAGATTCAAGAGCCGGAGTAGCCATAACTACCACCGCTTTATGGAAACGTTGGGGTGAGCCAGCACTAAGACCCACCAGGATGAAGCTACAAATGGCTGACGGACACATAGAAAAACCATTAGGCTTACTAGAAGGCATATCTCTCACCACTTGTGGTGTAGAATTTGAGCATACTTTTGCCATTTGTGACTTTGCAAAAAATCATGCTTATGAGATGATATTGGGACGACCATTCATGCGTCAGTTGCAAATTGTACAAGATTCGGGAACTAATTCTTTGTACTTGCAACATTTATGAGTGACTACCAAAGTCAATCTTAAAGACTATTCACATCGAGATGTACCCCCAATACAATGGAATACCATCCATAAGACTCAGGTAGAGACGGAATCAGTACACTCATTAGAATCAGATCCTTCTTGGTTGCAGGAGGATACTCATTTATGGATGTGTAAGGTAGCCAAACAAGAGGAAGAAAGGTTAGAAGCAAGGACCTTAGGTGCAGAACAACATCCACGAACCCTTCAAGATCCAGCATATGCACCGGTAGTATTCCCAGATGAAGAGTTTGAACCCCATGGTTGGGCAGAAATCCTAGCAACCATGGACGTAGCCATCAATGAAGAACAATGGACACCCCACTGTGACGAGGATGGCTATGACATTTCAGTATTCACGATAGATCCAATCATGTGCGATGCAATTTTAGAAGAGTGTGAACCTAACACTGATGCATTTGAGGATGCAAGTGATTTCGATTTAGAATCAATTATAATGGACCCACCCTTTGCATCAGAGGAAGAATATTTTTACAAAGTAGAGACTCACCCTCAGAAAGAGGAAGAAATTACGAATGAGGTGAGGTTAGCCACAGAAGTGACTACTAAGAGTAAGGGAAAGAAAAGAAAGAAGAAAGAGACCATGTCAGAAAAAGAAGAATCTCTGTTTGAAGTACCCGAGAACTTCAAAAAATATGAAATCGAAGATAGAAGAATCATGGTACGAATGCCTAATAGAAAGGCGAATGACGGACAAGTATATGATAACCGAGAGAAAACCAAGAAAATAATAGTTGCTATAGAAGGAGAAGAAGAAAAGTGTACATACATGGGTGTTGTTATAAGGGTTGCCCACAATTTCCTCATGCAATGGCACCCTCTAGCCCTCATAAAAATATCTCTTTTTTGTATTTAGGAGATGTCCATATGAACACTCTCCTAAGCCCCTTTTTTGATATTTCCCTTAGGCTATGGTTTTGAAGCCTCTCAAATAATGTAGCTTTTTGGCACATGTAGAAATCCCCACGTAGAAGTTTCCCACGCCTTCATTTCTTTTGAGTTGGTTGTTGGAGAATATTCACAAAGATTTAGAGAGAGATGAGCATGTGCTCCTTTTTGACTAGTCAAAAAGAGCACATGGGAGAATGTGCTGAGCCTATAAATAGAGGCTCATTTCTTGTAAAGGAGGTCCCTTGGCCATGGCCTTGGCCTCCATTTTGGTAATGGAAGAAGGTGTCATTTGCTACTCTCCTGTTTCCTTGTGTGCAAGGCGATGATCTTGGTGTATGGATTTGCATGTGTGTGTGCATGGTTGAGAGGATGTTCCCCTTTGCTCCTTGTGACGTTGGCCATGGTTGCCATTGGTCCATGAGCGTGGGTGAATCTCTCCTCTCATTCTTTGCCCCAACTTGGAGAAACCTCTCACTTCCATGTGAGGCGGTTAGGGTTGTTGCTCCCCTTTTCTCAACAATTTGGCGCCGCTGCCGGGGACGTCATCCTTTAGCCGTTGGTTTTTCCAAGTTTGCGTGTCCATACTTCGTGAGATGCACCTTGACACTTGGAGAAGGATGAGTACGTGTGGCCTTCGGTTGGTCAAGGGTACCTCTCATTTGTTAATTTCTGACTAGTTTAGTTCTTTATTTTGTTTGATGCACAAAAACTCTCCCCTAAAACCCCTCCTCCTTCTCTCTCTCTCACACACACACACCTCCACACACACACAATGGATATCACTGTCCACTTCTGTCACTTCTCTTATAGTGATTTCCTTGGAAAGTGGGATGGGTGGAGGCTCCTTTCTTTCCCTTCCCTCTCTTCATTTTTTTTAATAAAAACAAAAGATTGGAGTTTTTTCTATTATCCACGAGTAGCTTTTTTCATCCATATGATAAATCATTGGTTTGATAAAGCGCGGAAGGCCCTCAATACTCCCTCTCGTTTTTATGTATGTGCTGGTGTGTACCGCTTGAGGCGTGAGTGGGCGATAGCCTCCCTCTCCATTGTTTGAAATGCCTTAACTCGTATGATCATGGGAACATGCGTTAGGTGAGAGGAGTTAAGTAGCCACTGGCACTCTCTCTCTCTCTCTCTCTCCCTTTTCCTATCTCATGCCCAAGTCGTCCGAATTTCTACTCCTGTTCGGGGTTGGGCCCTCCTGCTCCCTCTGCATGTCGAAGCTTGCAGCGCTGTGAAGATTGGAGCTATGGCTCTCTTTCTTCTTGAAGGACACAACTGTCCCTGGCGCTCCGCTCTCTGGCTGCTTAGGGTCTTCTTGGGTTGCGCGTGCCCATCATTTTGCTCTGCGCTTCTTCTTGCAATGGCCGGTGTTCCACCTTCATGCTGGCTCGGCGTTTTGGGGATCTCTGTGTTTTTGTCGTATGGTGCTTCCTTCCCATGATGGAAAGCATGCCCTATGTATGTGCTCAAGGATGGGGTTGAGCAAGCGGTCTGCACCCCTTCCTTTGTCAGCACCTCAGTTGGCATGATCAGCACTCCTCTGTCTCGAATTAGTACAAGCTTTCCTGCATGGATTCATGTTGCTCCTAAGGTCAAGCTCCTTCGGGTCCT
The DNA here is from genome assembly GCA_020310875.1 of Ceratopteris richardii. Classification (NCBI taxonomy): domain Eukaryota; kingdom Viridiplantae; phylum Streptophyta; class Polypodiopsida; order Polypodiales; family Pteridaceae; genus Ceratopteris; species Ceratopteris richardii. The sequence goes on from CM035416.1 coordinate 102,289,511, forward strand.
AATTCCTTTGGTTGGTGCTTCCATGTCGTCTTCGAACAATAGGCTCCCCACTGTTCTTGATCGATTGTCGTGCTCAGTGGATCATTTTTCTGTGTGGGCGTATTATATGTTTGCTCCCGTGCTGGGTGTGGTTGATATATTGGGGTCGAGCTCCATGTGTGCTCCCCCATCAACTCACCAGGTGATAAGAATCTACAAATGTTCGCTCATCTCGTTCTTGCTTCTGGAAATTTTGGCGTTTGCCGACTATGTCGTGCCAGGAAGGCATGTGTACACTTCGACGTGATGCACCAGGATCCAAAGAGGGCACTTATCTTTGTTTGTGCTACATCTGTGCATTGTTGTGACCAATGATGAATGTAGTTTTTGGAGGATAGCTAGGGTTCAAACATATACATGTCATTAAATATAAAACCGTATGATTTTGGTCGGTCACTTTATGTTTTGCAATTGACATGGTGTCCTAGTACAACTCCATTTTGCTGCATAAACTCGATGTTGGGAAGTTGACAGTCTATTTGCAAGATGTGAAGTCTATTTCTTCTCTGTAAAGGGTGGACCCTATTCTCTGGTTGCATCCTTCATTGCCTTAACAACTATTGCGGTCTCTCTTTTTGCTTGAAAACCTTTGTGCTGGGCTCGTTCTCCAATTAATCATATTCCCCCTCCCCATTCATAATGCAATGCCTGAACCTGAGATGGGACATGCTTTACTAAATATCTCAATAAGTGGGCATGAAGTGTCTCACTCCTGTAAGGTTGAACTGCTTATTCGTGCCCATCATTTCTATATGTCTTCTGCATGTCTTGATGGCATAGACGTGCTCTTATCATTTGCAGCTACTCGGGTCGAAGCATACATTTAAGAAGGGATTTTGCATCTCTTGCACGTCTAGTAACATGCATTAACAATTTCCAGTCATTACATTTCATGCTGGATATTTTAATAGAAAATGAGCAATTAGAGTTGCTACTTCAGAAACGAGCAGTGGTAGAAGCTGCCATGGAGTCATGAGCTTCTGTAAGGGGGTTTCGTATGGCAGTGCTGTCAACTTTGAAGCATTTCAGTCCGCATGATCTGGCTTCTTTCACTATGGTATACAAGCAGTTTGACATGAAACATGAAATGGCAGCTCTTTTAGAGTCACGAGCATTTCCTTTATGGATCCATAATGTTGCATCGCTCTTCTGTTACCAAGGAAAGGCACTTTGCCCATCCAAGCATCGCATTCCTTGCATTCGTGTGAGTATACTCTTGATATCGTTCATGGCAAGGTAATGCTTTAACATCTTGTGTCCTTTACAAGGGGCTGTGGGTATCGATTATATCCTTTTTGATTCAAAGCAGGTTAACTATTCTGCAAAGTCTATGTGCCTTTCTCTGTCATGGCTTGAAGTTCTTCTCAGATTTCGCTTGCATCAATGTTATTCTTGAACCATGGGAAGCATGTTTGCAATCTTATGTCTGAATGAGATGTTTTCTGGCAAAAGGCATGATCATTTTTATGCATTACTTTAAGGAATGTTTCGAATAGCTGGCACAACACCATTGTAGTTGTCTGAGAGTACACCTTGTAACAGTTGGGTCTCATAACAGAATGACATCACTGTTTTTGCAAAACTTATTATATCTAATGATATTCGTGAGGGAGGGCTCTCAAGTTGATGGACGGCTCACAGAATTCATTTGAGATGAGCCTATGACTAGCATTTACAGACATGCCATATGTATTAATGTTTTGGTACTAGGATGCTCTTTACAAAAAATGGCAATGTCTGGACGATTTCTGTATGCTGATGCAGGTAGGAGTTGCAGGTTCTGAAGCCCACAAGAAAGTGCTACATGTGTTAACTTAGAGGGCGACTGACTCATTTAAACCACGATCTTGGATGAGGCTCTATTGCTCTAACATGGGACTACACAAAGGGATGCATGTTGGACTGACTGCCCTCCAGGGGGATTGTGTCCACACTTCCTTACACCACTTGCAGGTAGATAGGGGTGTCACATTGAAGCTTTTCACCTCTTCGATGCTCACTGGGGTATTGTAACATGTTGCTAATGAACTTGCATGCCAATCTAATGTATGGTGACATAGGTCTTTGAGCAGTATTCTGTGAGTTTTTCGTACTTGTGAATGAGTGGCCACGTAGTAAGATATGTTCAATCGAGACAGAATGGATTCTCTTTGGTCCAACCTGAGCATTTCTATTTTTGAACCCTTGTATTGTTGAATCAGGCCATCATTCACATAATCAGATTATGGTTATTCTCTCATAAGGTTACTTGTGCAAAAAGTTTTTGCCTGTTGGTTTGTGGCTGTTTGCAGGTATGAAGGTTCACATGGGTAGCCTCTTGTGCTCTTCAAAAAAATGTTTACATATAGAGTGTTCTATTTCAAAGATGTTATGTCGTTGTGGCAACTTAATGCTTGTGCTCAATTTCTCTATTCATGTATGAATGCTTTATTGAAGATAAGAAGCCAAAAATGCAAAAGTGTTCGAGTTCATTGTTAACAGATTTGAAAGATCAACATCAAGATTGTGTTTCCAGCCTTATGATTTAGACCACCAAAGGTGGACTCAGCTGCATGTTCACTTTCTATGCAAACGAGGAGTAATTCTTGGCCATGACTGAGAGACTTGTTTTCTTTTGGAGCTTCTTCCTCAAGAACAACTTAATTTGTGGTCTCTTATATGTTGGGGTTGGCATCTAATAAGCTTTTACTTTTATGGATGATGCACTTCTTACACATAGGAGGTTCAAGTCTCTACCCTCTTAGAGATCCACATTCCTCTTGAGTGATATTATGTTTGTTCAAATCTAAGTGAAAGCCTTTAAGGGGGCATGCACCACATTCTCTCATGAACACTAAAGGTTGTCCAATTTTGGTTTGAGAGTTGGCCTAAGGTTCATGCGGCTACATTTTGTTATTTGGCTTCAAGAGATATCTGCTTTCTCTGTTGGTGCCCCACTAAGGAGTAATGCACATGTTGGATTGTTGACTTATTTAGGCACCTCTTATCTATGCAATTATCATATATATGATCTTCTTGATGGGAAGGTTGCAAGAATGTAGGTGACTGGAGTGTTGGTAACTCTTCTCCTTGGGGAAGCTGTCCATTATGGTAACCAAAATGTCTTAAAGAAACTTTTTGGGGTTGCTAAGTCCTTCTTGTCTAATCTTTCGAAGTGAATTTTATCTTCAATTGCTAAATATGAACTCAATATCCTTTGCCTCTTAGTATTGCAGGTTTGAAAGACTGAGGTTGGTGCTTCCTGGTCTTGTGGAGTTTCTACTGCATACTTTTATCATACTCTTTGGACATGATTAAATTGCTTATATGTTTGTATAGTACAAAGGTCACGATGGTATGAATATTGCTTGATGTTTTGTATCCATTGACCCACTTGTAGAAAATCGGATCCAAGATTGCACAGCTCTTGCTACATGAAGATGCATCTCTCTTGATTCTACTGTTTATTAGAGCAATTGGCTGCTTCTAGTAAAATTCCTAGGTTGGGTGCATAATGCTTGTACTGCAAAATGTTATCATGATGTGAGCATGTATTGTTTTAAGGATACTTGTAGGTGAACATGCACATAGGGGGTTGACAGTTTTCAAACCTGGATTTAAATTACGTGAGAAGTCACTATATGAGCGATTGTTTTTTGCTAGGGAAGTAACTCTCTAGTTCCACATTCCTCATTTAAGGCTTAATTTTTCATAGTTCATTATAGGCCAACACACTTAGATCTTCAGCATTGATCCTTCTTATCTCCTATGGATGATTTGATGATTTTCAGGAATAGTGATTGATAAGTTGTTTGAATCTCAGGAAAGCTTGTAAAATGACAGGACTCATAATGTTGCACTATTGTTTATTCATTTTATGAGCACAGAACACTCATGTTAAAATTCAAACTTGATTGACTAGGAGCTTAGTATGAATGATGGAAGGAACATAACTTAAGCATGCTACTACATATTCATCTCATGCTATGCAATGCAATATGTCACACTCACTTGGAGATTACAGATTTTGGCATCATCTTTGGACTATAGAGATAAGAAGATTTTCAGGAGCTCTTCTCATTAGAAGAGAAAGTCCTATGTGAAAGATGCTCCCTGAAGTGGAAACTAAAAATGGAATTAACATTTTTTTGGCTGCTTCTTTTCAAAAATCAGTCTACTTGTTGTGTATGTTTAATTTTCAGGTATTGGAGCTTTTGAGTGAAGGCACATGGGAAGGAGGCTGGGCTGACTGCCCCCCAAGGGGATTGTGTCGCTCAGCATTGCAGGCCTGAAAGACTTGAAGACTTACAAATTTGGATACATGCTGGGCTGACTGCCCCCCAAGGGGATTGTGTCGCTCAGCATTGCTGGATTAGAGATTTGAAGGTTTGCAGCCTTGCAAAATTCAGATTGGAACTGCTGCATATTTGAAGAGTTGAAGACTCCAAACTTGGACCAGTTCGGCACTATATGCTTCTCTCTTAGCTTTGTCGAGGACGACAAAGTCTAGGAGGAGGAGGGTGTTGTTATAAGGGTTGCCCACAATTTCCTCATGCAATGGCACCCTCTAGCCCTCATAAAAATATCTCTTTTTTGTATTTAGGAGATGTCCATATGAACACTCTCCTAAGCCCCTTTTTTGATATTTCCCTTAGGCTATGGTTTTGAAGCCTCTCAAATAATGTAGCTTTTTGGCACATGTTGAAATCCCCACGTAGAAGTTTCCCACGCCTTCATTTCTTTTGAGTTGGTTGTTGGAGAATATTCACAAAGATTTAGAGAGAGATGAGCATGTGCTCCTTTTTGACTAGTCAAAAAGAGCACATGGGAGAATGTGCTGAGCCTATAAATAGAGGCTCATTTCTTGTAAAGGAGGTCCCTTGGCCATGGCCTTGGCCTCCATTTTGGTAATGGAAGAAGGTGTCATTTGCTACTCTCCTGTTTCCTTGTGTGCAAGGCGATGATCTTGGTGTATGGATTTGCATGTGTGTGTGCATGGTTGAGAGGATGTTCCCCTTTGCTCCTTGTGACGTTGGCCATGGTTGCCATTGGTCCATGAGCGTGGGTGAATCTCTCCTCTCATTCTTTGCCCCAACTTGGAGAAACCTCTCACTTCCATGTGAGGCGGTTAGGGTTGTTGCTCCCCTTTTCTCAACAATGGGGCATGATTTGATGAAGGAAGAAGAAGAAGAATTAGTTGCCCTATTGCGCAAATATAGAGATGTTTTTGCGTGGAGTTACAAAGATTTGAAAGGAGTAGATCCAGATATATGTTCTCATAGAATCCCTATGACTCCAGATGCAAAACCAACAAAACAGAAACCATACACGTACAATGATAACTACGCTGTGAAGATTAAAGAGGAAATAGATCGTTTGATAGAAGGAGGATTCATCTACAAAATTGAGCATACCGAGTGGGTATCCCCCATTGTGGTAGTGCCCAAGAAAAATGGAAAATTGTGTGTTTGTATTAACCTTAAAAAAGTTAATGCCGCCACGATTAGAGACAGTTATCCTCTTCCTATCACGGAACACTTATTGGAAAGAGTTGCAGGCAAGGAAGTTTACAGCTTCCTTGATGGTTTTTCAGGCTATAATCAAGTAGCCATTGCTCCAGAGGACCAACACAAGATGGCATTTGCCACCGAATGGGGCATATTTGCATTCCGTGTAATGCCATTTGGCTTAACAAATGCACCAGCCACTTTCCAACGACTCATGTGTCATGTTTTTAAGGAATTCCTACGCAAGAGTTTGGAAGTTTATGTCGATGACATATGTGCTCGTTCTAATATCAGGCAGACGCATATCCCAAAGTTAAGACAAATATTTGACAAATGTCGAGAATATCAGGTTTGTTTGAATCCAGAAAAATGTGTTTTCATGGTCAGACAAGGCAAAATTCTAGGACACATTGTGTCAAAAAATGGAATCTCTACGGATGAGGAAAAAGTGAAGGTAATTGCAGATCTACCTAGGCCAACAAACATCAAAGAGGTACAAGCATTTATGGGCCATTGCGGTTATTATAGGAGATTCATACACATGTATGCAATCATAGCCAAACATTTGTACTCTCTTTTAACCAATTTTGAATGGACAGATGAATGTGAAAATTCATTCAATGAACTTAAACGACGTCTGTGCTCAGCACCTATATTGACAACCCCGGATTGGAGTAAGCCATTCCATGTACATGTGGATGCATCCAATTATGCCATAGGATGTGTGTTAGCACAACCCACTAATGAAGGTAACATAGATCTTCCCATAGCTTACGCGAGTAGACAATTGAACGCAGCAGAAAGAAATTACACCACTACGGAACGAGAAGGATTAGGGATGATCTATGCAGTAAAGAAGTTTAGGTACTACTTGTTGCCCAACAAATTCAAGTTCTTTACAGATCATCAAGCCCTATTGTACCTAGTCAACAAACCATGTAACACAGGACGACTAATACGTTGGTTTCTATTACTCATGGAGTATGATTTTGAAGTAGTAGTCAGGAAAGGAAAGACACATCTTAGAGCTGACCACCTTTCAAGATTAACCTCAGGAGAAGCTCCTCAAGGAGTAGTGGATGATCTACCAGATGCATACTTGTTTAACCTAGAGATAGCACCAGAATGGGCTAAACCAATAGTCCCTATTCTCACCTATGGACCCAAGAATCCTAGGATAAAGATCAAAGAAGGAGAGATTACCAAGTCTCAGAGATACCAAATCATAGCAGGAAGCATATATAAACAGGATAATCAAAAGATTCTTGCTTTTTGTGTAGATGAATCAAAACATGCAAATTGGTTGCAATTAGCACACATAGGTGCATTAAAGCAACATCATTCAAAACATCGAACATTACAGACTCTGCATAGACTAGGAGTATATTGGCCTTCGATGGAAGCAGATGTCTACAAGTTGTGTAAAGAATGCCATGTTTGTTGTGAAAGACCACCAGTAGAACATGCGACGTTATATCACGTGTCTCTCACACCAGACTGGAGTGAACCTTTAGTGACATACTTGAGGACGAAGATATTTCCTCAAGGAATGACCTTAGCTCGACAACGAAGTCTGGAGTAGGAAGCTCAAGACTATTCACTTATTGGCGATAATCTATACAAAAGAGGACGAGATGGATATCTAAGACAATGTGTTCATGAAAGCGATTATCTGAGCATACTAGAGACTGCACACCAAGGTGTTGCAGGAGGTCATTTTGGACCCGATAGGATAATCAAAGCCATCCTCTTTGCAGGATTATGGTGGCCCACTCTTCACATGGATGCTCATACCTATGTTAAGAGATGTGATGTGTGCCAAAGAACTCAGTTTCCGACTCGTAGAGATGAAATGCCATTGAAACCCATGATGGGAGGACGTGCATTTTCTAAGTGGGGTATAGACTTTGTAAGAGCCATTAACCCCCCTGCAAAAGGTACACATGATGAATACATCATTGTCACGACGGATTATCTTACCAAATGGGTAGAGGCAAAAGCCACAAAAAAGAATGATGCACACACAACTGTAAAATTCTTATTTGAGAATGTCTTTACAAGATATGGATTGCCTATAGAGTTAGTGAGCGATCGCGGAACTCACTTTCTAAACCAAGTCATTGAATATCTGTTACAGGATTTTATGGTGATTCACAAGAAATCCGCACCATATCATCCTCAGGCCAATGGTCAGGCTGAAAGCACTAATAAGATCCGTTGTAATGTACTGACGAAACTCGTGAACAACAAACGTTCAGATTGGGACAAACAGTTACACCACGCTGTTTGGGCATATCGAGTGGCCTACAAGACCGTACTCAATGCAACTCCCTTTCAGATGGTTTTTGGTCAGAATGTTGTGCTTCCTTTGGACTTCTTGATACCGACCCTTAAGGTGGCACAAGAACATCAGTGGACCGGCCATGAATTATCAGCGAGAATAATGGACTTGGAACGATTAGGAGAAACTAGGCTGAAAGCTACAGCAGGCATATATGCGGCAAAGAAACGATAGAAAGCCTATTTTGATGTGCATATTAAAGATAAAGGCTTGAAAGAAGGAGATTTAGTTCTAGTATATACGCTAAAGCAACACGCACGGAAGTTAGAAAAGCGAAGTTATGGACCTATGATCATTAATAGAATCTCGACAAGTGGAGCAGTACAGTTAGCCACATTAGAATGCCTAATTACATTAGTGGTTGTAGAGTCAGGTTATACCAAGAACCTCTTACTGAGGATATGCTTAGATGACTCACGTTGGCAAAGAAGCATAAGGAGGAAGAAAATAGAATACGAGCGGAAGCTCAGGCAGAAGCAATAGAACGCATTAAGCGCATGAAGCTAAGAAGACAAGGACTAGGGAGAGAACATTATAACCATCTGGAAACATCACCCTGATATCCCATGGCCATGTGTCAAGTAAAGTCAACCGCTCATCCTAGCATAGTGGACAGGAGACCATTCATTACAGTCAGGCTAGAGCACGGCAACCCTTGCCAAGAGCTCAGGGCTTTAATTGACTCAGGTGCTGCGACTAGTGTGATTAGATGGTCCCACTATAAGGATTCAGGAATAGAAATGCGGCCAATTGAGGCATACCTCATAGGGCTAGGAGGCATGGAAACCCCTTGCATGGGCGAGGTGGACCTTCCTATCCTCATTAAGGATGTGACCATGACAGCGAAGCTACTAGTGTGCCATGATGACGACCTGATAGAACCCCTAATCCTTGGCCAAGATTGGCTATACGATCACTCAGTGGACCTAAATCTTAGATAAGGCTCCTTACAGATTGGAACCTTAGATCAGAAGCGAGTGATACCACTTGACTTCCGTAATGGCATTCCGACTGAGGTTTGTAACCCTAGACCCTATGAAATGCATGCGACAGAAGACCGGAAGATCTTTGGTCAGATCAGTCACGTTACGTCTACACCAACCCACTCGGGCTTGGCTGTAGATAGTTGCCAATCAGAAGGAGGTCAGGAGATCTTCCCTGAGGCTTCCTGCAAACTAGAAGCAATCACCCAACCGCTAGGGCAGATGGACACAATCAGTGGTCAGGTGGGTTGCATCAGCGGCCAGATGGGCATGATCAGTGGCCAAATGAGCACAATACCCTACGGTGCTCATCCTTCCAAACTTGCTGCGGACTGGCCTAGATTAAAGATAAAGAACGAATCACTTCCTAATGGGCAGGTCACGCAAGTGTTGGATCTCCCTTCTTTTCCAAAACAGAGCGTCCAATGGACCTCTCAAACCCAGCCACGAAGGAATCAACCACAACAGAGGAACCCAAACCGACGACACCACCAGACAATGCAAAGAAAGCAGCAGTATCAACATCACAGAACAAATGGCACGAGACAAATATGGGTGCCAAAAGGACAGCAACCACAGGCTATTGGCAACAGTGCAGACAAGAACATGACAAAGTTTCAAAAGAAGCAGAGTCAATATCCAAAGTCCGCTCGATCTTCTTCTACAAGTACAAATACTCGACAGATTTGGATCGCCAAGAAGTACCTTATCAATCGACCCACACCCATGCAGATTTAGGTACCCAAACAATGTATTATAGCCCAACCCTCAAGCCATGTAATATATACCCCTCAGAAATCTTTCCATCCTTCAATACCACCAAACCCAATACCACTTTTTGTTCCTCAACAAAAACACACCACCCACTCAACGACTCTTAGGAAATGGATACCGAAACGTATTCAGACGTCTTTTTGTACCCCCTTATCTAACAATTCTCCCACCCCGTTTAAACACCACCCTTGTAATAATTCACCCTCAACTAAACCTTGTATAAATTCACACACCATAACCCCACATCACTCATAATAAAAGCTCATCAAGAAATGTATGTATAATCTGACCATGTAGGCGTTAGAGACCTGCATTAGTTTTGCAAATAATCATTCCATTAACCACCTCACACCACTTGGCTACACGGGTTACACATCTGTTATGGAAAGGGATTGCGGTCTCATCTTAATGGGATCATAATTAATTTCCATACTAATGTGCTAATCTTTTGTAGCAGATCTTTTCCATTAGCTCGTCAGTCATCATGCAAACCAAAGAAGGACCATCAAAAGCTGGCCCTAGTGCACCAATGACCAATATTGGAGAATTACTCGCGGAATCTCATCCGACGATGCAACCACCAGAATTTCAAGGTTTTCCAAGACCCATGCCAATCGACGACCCTCCTAGAGGGTATACTGAGAAGATTCATCGTAACTCTCACTGGTTTCAAGGCCTAGCAGGACCATTAGCAGACGCTGATTTCATATTTGAGGCCAATTTGGCATTTGATTATCGCACATGGGCCAAGTACCAGTTCTTTTCAAGAGAATTTGAAGGACTACAGAATACACAAGATTTAACACACGTTTGGGCACGAGCGAGATTTACAGAATATTTTAGTGACCCTCTGCCTAAACCCGTTTTTTACAGATGCTTTTACTTAGTAACCACCTTGACGGCTTCGGAGAACAAGGACCTACCCGGCACATTCATGTTACCATCCTTGGTAAATGACCCTCCATTCAAAAGGTTTTATTTGTCGAAAGATTTAATTCGTGCAGCTCTCAAAATACATGGAACACACACTCCGACGGAGCGAGAACGGCTAGTTCCAGAGCCGATGAAACGTGGTGATGTAACTAAGTGGGAGGATATTTCAGCTATAACCCCTGAGCTCTCCAAGCCATTGCGGATATGCATGCAACATTTTGCTTTCCCAGCTCAGGATCGTTTTACCATGCCCCACAAAAGAATCTGGTTTGGCTTATACTTAGCATGTACTGGACCCCAGACGGTTGATCTAGCTAGCTGGATAATTGATCAGCTCTATTTGGCACAACATAGATGGGAGCGAAAAAAGGTCATCAACGGGTGTTGTATACATGTGTTTGGCATATGATTTACCCATAGAGCGCGCCATGACGAGTGAAGAACTGAAAGCATTCAAAGGGACAACAAAGAAAGCAAGGAAAGCCAGCAAAGGACGAGCCGGAAAGCGGATGAGAGGCACTATTCCGTGCTTACAAGTCCCAGAATCACCCTCACCACAACCATCTCCAGAGCAGTCACCGACAGCAGCCACTCCCATAGTACAACCTATTCGTATAAGATTATCAAGACCGATTGTAACGGAGGGCACCACCAGTACTGTTGCACCTCAAGCAGCCACAACCCCAGAACCTAACACCACGTCAGCAGAAATTCGCACCACTATTGGTGCGGAAGCCTTTTCTTTCCCGATAGCCAATTTGGAAGCACAGCCACTGAACACAACGTTCGATTTTGAAATGGCAATGCATTCTCCAATGAGTTCTAGTTTTCAGAAGGACAAATGTTTTCTCAAGAATTTGAAAGGCCTAGCTACCCGACCACACCCCGAGATCAACCAGAAGGACAAATCGTATCAAGCTCGGACGATGAAAGAACAGCAATAGATGACGACGAAGGCGATGACGAAGCTAGCCAGGGAACTCAGGAACCCAAAGAGCATGAACAGACAGATGGCCAAGGACAACAAACAGACACACATGGTGATACAAGTACACATGAAGATGAAACTTGTGAAGCAGCAGCTTACACACTGGCTATTAAGAAGCTGTATAGAACTATGGAAAAAGTTTGGGCACGCAAAAAGCTGACTGAGGAAGAAAGTCAAGCGATAATAGAACAAGAACTTGTCACAGGCGGATTCGAAGATGCATACATCAAAGGATTTAGAGAGCTGGTCAAATCAGTAGGCTCCAACGAAGCACTCAGATACTTGCAAAGAAAGCCACTCCCACAGTTTGACCCCCACAGAGTACGACTACTTTCAAAGCCCGACGAATACATTCGTGTCCCAACAGGAGCACAATCTTCAGAACAGGCCAGGGAGGCACGTCTCGTCCCTGAAAGCTCGTTGGCAGTAGAAACCATCCTTGTAGATTCCCCACCCCGCGCTACCACTGTACATACCTCAGTCGTCACTGAAGTACCGACCACCCCAACCGCTCCTCCATCACCGCCCATCCATCCAGCCTCCCCTCTTCACCCTCCTTCCCCCCGACCAACATCTTCATTCGCTGGTGACGTAGCAGAAATCGTCTTTACAACCACTCACCCCACAATTCCCGCACCCACTAACCCTAGTCTACCCCCTCACACATCCACCTTTCTATCCAACCCATTCCTCCATCCATCTTTTCCATCCTTCCCCACACCTCCAAGACCCCTTTTCCCATTCCCACCGCCATTAACCTTCTCCCCAGTCTCACCTCCCCGACCCACAATAACCCCCCTTTCCCCTTTCCACCCAGCTGCACCAGCCAGTCCCCTGTAAATTACTCCTCAACCTTTGTAAATCCCGTATTTACACCAGCACAAGCACCCACAGTCACACCCTTATTCACAATCACCGCAGTGGACACGTCCAATGACATGGACATCTCACCGCCCACTGCACCACCACTCACTTCACTCACGGCACAAACATATTTAGGCACATCACAATTTTCCACAATCACCACCGCATCCACTCCCGCACCCCCATTCCCCGTTCCCTTTGCATCTAGACCCACTGCATCTCCATTTAGCACCCCATTAATCCTATCACCCACTGTAGATAATGCATTTCGACAGATGTTCATGTGTGTGACGCAAGTAAGAGATGAGTTCACATCTCTTGGCGATAATTATCAGCAGCTGCAGAGGACAACCAATGACTTACAGTCGCAACTTAATTTATTGTCTATTGAGAATGCCTCACTGAACACCCGATACCAGGAATTACGCGAGGCATATCACAAATTGGAAGTAGAAAGCGAAGAAAAAGCTAAAGAAGCCAGTGCTGATCTTGACAACTTGCTTAGGGCCCAGACAATTCGCAACGCAACATTAACGCGAAATATGGGCTTACTCTGAAGACACCTAGCAGCAGCAAAGGAAGAAAACCAGTGCTTACAGGATCAGAACCGAGAAAACTTAGAAGCAGCTCTTGACCACCCAGACCAACCTTTGAGTCCTAGTCGGTTCAAAGCCATTCCCTCAGAATCAATGAAGATGCTGCTAGAGGATCATGTAAGACTATTAGATGAATACGATCGCATGAACGAGGAGTTACAAAAACTCAAAGACGATCATAAATTACTCCAATTACGAGCACCGGCACACCAAGACATACCATCACCTGTGGACCCCTCTCCTGACATCTTAGAGGAACTCAACGCATTACGGGCCCAGGTATCAAATCTTGAATCAAGGATCACAGTATATGAAGCACCACCAAGGCCAGATTCCCCATTAGAGCTACCAACTGATGAAGAAACTGTCACCATCCCGGTGGAGGAAACGTTTGAAGAGGCATACGAGCCACAACCCATCCTAGGCGGACGCATCACGGCCGAAGGCCAGATGACTTACGAACTCCCGACCCCCGCGTGGATGAAGACAATTGAGGAACTTGGGACAACACACTCAGCTAGAGTAGAGGCACAATTACATGCCATGGCAATGATAGAAGAAAGAATTTTACAGTCTCCATTCTTTGCTCATTTGGCCCCGCGACGATACATATCTGGGCATGAGCTACAGTATAAACCGTATTTTATGTTAATGGCCGAATACCAGTTAGCCATCGAGAAAGAATCAGGTAAGAAACCATCACATGCGACTCAATTCGAGGAGGACGATCTACCACTCGATGTGCAGCAAGGAGAGATCTATCAACCAGAGTGGCACAAAGATTTACTACAGAAGTATCCAGAAATGATGAGTACATGGGTAAAGGCACCTTTGCATTTGAAGTACAACCCGTGTTGGGGACCAGTACCACGACGCCGCTCCTGGACAACCTTTGCTATTCAGGTACAAAACAATAAGCAGTGCCAGGATTGGTTGAATTACCCCTATTTTAAGCCACCCATCGAGTTACCAACTGTCGGCTACATGATGGCTACAATTCGCCACTGGCTCCCTAGACTAAAGCATATGGACGATATAGTGGTGCAGATGACTATCAAAATCTTTGACATGATGCAAATGGTTTTTAAAGTCTTCCGACGCGTCAAGGCACCTCACGTAAACACCCCGGGCTTTGAGCATGGCAATTTTGATCTGGTCAGACTTTTGAAGAGATGTTCACAACCGGCTTCTGGGAATACCATTCAAAGGTATTCATAACCAGGCCTACACATTTATTACACTTATTTGCCTATGAACGAATGGTCTATTCCACACACTACCATCTCCCGCCACCAGAAGAACCGCAACCAATAGGCTGGGAGAAACTCGAGGCAGATCTGGCCCGAGGCATTTGTATCTCCGAGCACACCCTCGCTCAAGACCTCCTACAGAACTATATCCGGCAGACCTCACAACAAGGTTCTGTCAGGGACGACAGAAGCGAGAGGGAGGGGGGTGTTGGAAGCAGCCAGTGGCATAGAAGACGCGGAAGCATGTAACGACAGAGCAAGGAGCCAGCCGAATCTTTTTTCAAAGAATCATGTTTTAAAAATACTCTTCAAAAACCTCCAACAGTGATTTTTATCACTATTGTAACATATGTAACATAGAAAAACCCTTTTCTTAATTTCTAGCTCCATTTTGTGCAAGCCGAGGAGTCCTCGAGCTTGAGGAGCTTAGGTAGAATGCGCATACCAATTTTTGTTATTTTTAGACACCGTTTACCCTTCCAAATAGCATCTAGGACCTATTTTTTAACTATGCCGGTCACTAGATGTGAAACCGGTCAAAACTAGTCTAGAAACTATAAAAAGAGCTAGAGAGCTCATTTTTGAGGTTGGATAGTGTGAGCTTAAAGTTATTTTGAGCTTGTAATAGTGTTCTTGAGCAATAGAGTGGATTTCTCACCTTCCATTGTGTCTTGCTTGTCTCTTCATTGTGTGTGTGGATGTGTGTGTGCATCTTTGTGCTTCTCACCTTCACTCTCACTTCATCTCACATTCACGATCTTCATATCACTCCTATCTCTTCCGCGGATTGACAATTAAGGAGGTGAAGCTTCTAAACGTGGTTCTCAAGAAGCAATTTGGATTAAGCTTTTGTATACAGAATTGGGATTATATACTATGCCTCCAATTATCTTTGGAGATAATACAAGTTCCCTTCACCTTTCAGCTAATCCTATCTATCATGCTAGGACAAAACACATAGAAGTTCATTATCATTATGTGAGAGAAAAGTTGCTAAGCAAGGATATTCAACTTACCTATGTATCAACCAACATGCAATGTGCAGATTTGTTGACTAAAGCTTTGGATGGAACAAAACTTTGTAGGTTCAAATCCATGATTGGATTGCAGGATATACTTGAAGATTGAAGATGAAGACTTAAGCCAAAATGTTTGGCTTGAGGGGGAGCTGTTGGTGTAAATCACAAGCTTACACATTTGGCTTGGAAGATATCATGAAGACTCTACATACATGAAGAATCATAGGAACATATGCTAGTGGTTAATTACCATTTTACCTAATTGTAAAAGTCAATTTGACTTAGAATCTTTTGTAATCACCTACCTAAGTGATTTGTGGAAAACGTAACTCACTTGATTGAGAGAATATCTCCAAGCATTTAGGAGATTGATCATAGGGAGCCAAAAGTTTGAATTTGAATTCAAATTTTTAGTCATTTCTTATAAAAATGGATATGAAAAAGTCGCGGGTAGATCACTTCACTCCCGAGCTTCATTCTATTGTAATTGAGTGTGTGTGTGAGGACTATACCATAACCTACACCTCTCTACACCATTAGGCAATGTTATTCATGCCAATGGGATTGTACACAAGTGTTAATTTATAGATACATTTACATCATTCAACTCTGTGTTCTCTGCTAGTCTACTCAAAAGTCTATCAACTTGTCAAGGGCATATCTCAGTCAATATTCCACCAAATTCAGTGATTCAATGCTTTTTGGATTCAGCTTGAAGCCTACAACGTGCTATCAAAATTTGAAGACATTCTATTCCCCAAATTCAAAGAAATCTGTGTCGAGGTGCTCACTGGTCTAATTCTGCTACAGTCCTAAAAAGTCGGGGGTATAGCTAATCTTGCTAAATTGATTTCTCTTAGCATAGTTTATCTTTTTACATCATTCCACTTGCAAATGGTAGCTTACTAAGCTAATTAAATACCCCTAGAAGGAAGTTTATCAATTGCTACTGTGTTGGTCACACTGAGCAAAACATTCAGCAGGTGTCAAGACATAAATAGAAGGTTTTCTTGAGTTTGTGATTTCCAAAGTTATCTATTTTGATTCAATCATTGCACATATCATTTCCAAAGGACATAGACCATTTCTTGGTGTCATTGGAATGCTATGGAAGTCTACTAATCAAGTCTGAAGCCAAAGAGGGCTGATACAAAGCAAGTTTAGCAGTATCTACTCAGTCTCTTGGATCATCCATCCATCTTTCCCAACATTGAAGGAACTTGCTTTTCAATCATCAAGGGCAAATAGTAGCTTTCTGGTCAAAGCAAGTGAAGATGGATTTATATATGTTTGACATATTTATGTTGATGACATAATACTTATAGGTAGAGATGAAAAAGGCATTCAGAAACTTAAAAGGAAACTGGAGAAAGAATTCAAGATTAGTGACTTGGGAGATTTTTCATACTTCCTAGGAATGGAGATTTTATATACTCAATGTGGAGTATATGTAACTCAAGAAAGGTATTTGAAGAATTTGCTAATAAAATTTAAAATGGAAGGTTGCAAGATAGCACCAAATCCAATGGAGGTGAATCACAAATTGAGTAGATATGGAGGAGAAGAATTCAAAGACATGAAGCTTTATCATAGTTTGGTGGGTAGCTTGATTTATGCTACATTAACAAGGCCTGACCTATTATATGCAGTTGGATTTTTATCTCAGTTCATGCATTGCGCACGAAAAGTACATTGGATTGCAGGACAAAGGGCGCTAAGATACATTAAGGGTACACTCAAAGAAGATTTGTATTATGGATTCACACGAGATACAAGAATCAAGATATATAGTGATATAGATTGGGTAGGTAATCCTAATGATAGGAGGTCAACCTATGGGTATCTATGTTATGTGGGAGATAAGTTAATCTCTTGGTGTTCTAAGAAGCAACATATAGTTGTTTTGTCATCCACAAGAGCAGAGTATAAAGGTATGGTTGAAGCTGCAAAGGAGGTTATATGGTTGAAGACTCTCATGAAGAGTTTTGACATCATTCAGAGAACACCCATTATTCATGGAGATAATATGTGTTCATTGTATCTAGCTGCTAACCCTGTGTTTCATACCATGACTAATCATATTGAGATCCAATATCATTTCTTGAGAGAGAAGGTGATTGATAAATAAATTGAAGTCATACATACTTCTACAAAAGATCATATTGCAGACATGTTAACCAAAAGCTTGGATGGACCTAAGTTGCAGAGGTTCAAAGACATGGCAAGTATAAAGAAGGTGGAGATAATCACAATTTGATGATTGAGGGGGAGCTATTGGTGCAAGACAATCAACAATTGATGATTTGGACAAGGTTTGGAAACAAAGAATAAAGCAAAGGTCAAATTTTGAGCTGTGAAGATTAGTGCATGGTCAAAAGATGAAGAATTATATATACATGTACATTAAGCTTGAAATTAGTTCACTTATACCTTTGTAATGGTGACAAGTTTGTACATATATGCCTATGTATACAAGTATAGAGTCCGCACATAGATGGGAGAAGAGATATATAAAAAGAATAGATGAGTAGAAGAAGAATATGTGTGATGAATGAATGAGATTCATCAATCAATTGTTTTCATGAGAATAGAAGAAAACTTCTGAAATCTGAGTCACGATCTTTTCTCCATCTCTCCTTCTATGATTGATCACTTCATAAATCCTTTTGTAGATGTCAAATTCCATAGCTAATGCATCTATGATCAAGGTTTGAGAGTCTAATTGTAATCAAGCTGAGAGAACTGAAGACAGGAACATTTACATGTGTAAATGTGAAGAAGTGAAGGCAGGATTAGGTGCAATCCCAATGGTCAATGTTTTGATCAAGTCACCCTCCACAGTGTAAGGTTTTGAGCAAGCAAGCACTCATTCTTTAAGTTGAGAGGAAGGCTACTTGTGGCTTGAATAAAAAACATCTAATTTGGGAGAACTATGCATAAGAAGTTGCAGGTGTCGAAGTCGACTACATAGACGAACAATTTCAAACATAGGTATATTGTTTGAAGTAAATCACAAGCCCTACTGATTCCTTTGAAGAGAGTTAACTTGGAGATGGTGCTTAAACAATAGGAGACACCTTGTATAAAGTTTCATTGAAAACGTTACACATTTGATTAGTCAATGAGTGAATGAAGTGTAGTAGACTTTTCTGTGTAATGAGTTTCTTCATAGTTAACTCAAGCCTTGATAACTTGGCATTAGTTTTCCAAAATTAGTTGAGTTTATGAGTTGTTCTTGATATAGAGTGCTCTAACATCAAGAATAATGTTTTCTTTTGGAGATTAATCATCTCCATCATCTCCTTCATTCTTACTACATAATCAAAAATGGATTGAGAAGCCTTCTTCTTGAATGTGGTGAATTCTGCCCATAAAGATGCCTTCCCTAACTTTGTAGTGTTTTGGAAATTCTCCTCCAAAATATTCCATATGTCACTTGCACTTTCAAGTCCTCTAATGTGAGGTAGCAAGTAATCATTGACTCCCATGTAGATACTGCTCCTTTCTTGAGCATCCTTCTTCATCCATGTCTTCAAATCTGAGAGCTCTTCCCTAGTTGGAACACTAGGATCCTTATATTCTAGTTTCCTTTCTTCACCTAAGTGAAGAAAGGATGGGAGATTCTCTTTTTCTATGTAAAGAGAATCTCCCATCCTTTCTTCACTTGTATAATATATTCTTCAAGCGTTGTGAATTTAGCTTGAATATGGTTCCTTTTGATCCTCTTGATAACGTTCAGGTCCCCCTTCTCTAGCTTTCACTTCAATCTTTCACCTTTTGAATCTTCAGATATTGATTTTTGTATATCTACAATAGTCAAGGTCTCCTTTTCCTCAAATCTGATGATTCTTGCTCTGATACCACTGATGGAGATGATTAATCTCCACAAGAACAAGTTATCCTTGTTGTTTGAGCACTTGTATATCAAGAACAACTCATAAACATAATCAATTTTGGAAATCTATTGCCAAACTATCAAGAATTGAGTCAATTGTGAAGAAACTCATTACACAAAAAAGTCTACTGCACTTAATTCACTCATTGTCTGATCAAATGTGTAAATTTTTCAATGAAACTTTATATTATGTGTCTCCTAAAGTTGCCACACCTTCTTCAAGTTAAAGGTCTTCAAACGAAGGAGTAGATCTAGAGATTTCCTCCAAACAATGTACCTATGTTTGAAACTATTCTTTTATGTAGTCGACTTTGACACCTACAACTTCTAATGCATGGTTCTTCCAAACTAGACCCCGTTTATTCAAATGCTTTTAGTAGCTTACATTTAAAATTAAAGAATGAATGCTTACTTGCTCAAAACTTTACACTATGGAGGGAGATGTGATCAAAACTTTGATCATCGAGATTGCACCTATTTCAAAAGACACTTATCACTTCTTCACATACAAATGTTCCTACTTACGATTCTCTCAGCTTGATTACAATTAGACTCTCAAATCTTGACTATAGATGTATTAACTATGGACTTAGACACTTACAAAAGGATTTCTGAAATGATCAAGCACAAAAGGAGAGATGAAGAAAAGATCGTGATAGAGATTTCAAAAGTTTTCTTCTATTCTCATGGAAAACATCTGCTTAATGAATCACATACATTCATCACACTTTTTTCTTCTTCTACTCATCTATCTTTGTTATATATCCCTTCTCTCATATATTTCTCAATCCTATACTAGTATATATAGGAATATATGTACAAATGCATCACCATTACAAAGGCATAAGTGAACTAATTACAAGCTCAATGTACATGTATATACAAGTCTTCATCTTTTGACCATGCACTCATCTTCAAGACTCGCATAACCTTTTGCAACAAGCCTAGCCTTATACCCCTCAATTTTTCCATTAGGTTTACATTTTACCTAGTATACCTGTTTAGTACCAATGACCTTTTTGCAAGGAGGAAAATCACATACAGGTTAGGTACCGTTCTTCATAATAGCATCATATTTTGATTGCATAGCAACCATCCAGGTTTTTGAATTTTGTGCTCC
Source organism: Ceratopteris richardii (assembly GCA_020310875.1). Classification (NCBI taxonomy): domain Eukaryota; kingdom Viridiplantae; phylum Streptophyta; class Polypodiopsida; order Polypodiales; family Pteridaceae; genus Ceratopteris; species Ceratopteris richardii. The sequence goes on from CM035416.1 coordinate 102,309,799, forward strand.
TTAAACTAAACAGGCTGATTATCATCACAAACACTAGAGACAGACATCTGATAACCATCTAATGCAAAGGAAGCACTATGAGAGCCTAAAAAAAGCTGATATGATAGAGATGCATCTAAGTCCATTTAGGCATAGTTTTTGCCTCCTCTATATCAGCTCTCTCATGAACAAGTGCATCATGTAAAGCTACATAAAAAATGGGATGATTTGAATCATATAGTGGGACATGTAAAGGCTCATAAATTGCTTCATTTGGACTAGCACTTGACTCTCCACCTTTAAAAAGAGGCAATAAAGTGCCATATACATCTTTTGAGCTAATTGATGTCTCATTAGTACATGAAAGTAATGGCTGAATTGCATCTTCCACAAAAAATAACATCATGGATAACCAAAATGTGATTATTTTGTGGATGATACAAATGATAGCATTTTCTCTCAAAATGTACCCAACAAAAATAAATTTCACTACTTTATCATCCAGTTTACTACCTTGTTCTTCACGAACTAATTCATATACCAGACAACCAAAGACACACCGATGAGCAAGAGATGGCTTCTGACCATTCCAAGACTCATATGGATTGATAGACTGCAGTGCTTCGGTGGGACACCTACTAAGTACATATGTTACACATATAAAAGCCTCAAGCACAAATCTCTATGGTAAATCTTGACTTTTGACCATACACCTTTCCATCTCCATGAGAGACTTGTTCATTATATTTTCAAATCCATTTTGTTGAGGTGTATATGGCATTGTACAGTAATGTTTTATCAATGCTCAACCAAAAATGCATTAAAATGAGAATACATGTATTATCTCCCTTGATTAAAATGGCGGGCTCCCCATTTACATGCTAAACGATTTTCAGCCATAACCAAAAACCATTTGAAGCACACAAACACCTCATACTTTTCTTTCAATGGATAAACCCATAGGTGCTGGAAAAATCATCAATGAACATCATGAAGTAAAAGTAGTTCTCAAAAAGAAGGTGTCTACATAGGACCATGCACATCACTATGAACAAGATGCAATTTATGAGCAACTCTAATTGAACCATATTTTGGTAAGGAAGAACCCTGCATTTTGCCAAAGACATGTGAAGAGGTGATGGTTTGAGTTTGCTTCAAACTTTGTCAACATGTAGATAACCTTGAGCTGATTCCAAGAAGGTATAAATCATGGAATTTGGTCGCCAAATGAGTGAGATATGAGCAACACAATTTAATAGTGAGAAATGACTATACAGAGATATCATAGATGAACAATGTAGGTATAATGTATTAATGAACAATGTTGTACAAGATCATAGGCTTGGTAATCATAGCCTTATGATTGAGATTAGTGTAGGCTATAGTGTAGGCCTTACACAGATATACAATGGCAATGGAGAGCTTGGGAAATGTCCACTATAACCGTGACTTTTTCAAGTGAGTTTATATAAGAGTTGAGTTCAAGTTTGAATTTGAATTCAAATTTTGGATCTATCTAAAAGTGAACCTTCATTCTAGGAGATATTCTCTCAATGTAGTTGTTACTTTCCAAGTAATTAAGTCCATGACTTTTTGGTAGGTGATTACAAATATTCTTAAGTCAAAAAACGACTTTTACAAAGGTAAAGAAGGAAATCTCCACTAGCAATGGTTTTCATGGAACTTCACATATTTATGAACCTCAAGCCAAATGTGTGGGCTTGGACTATGCACCAACAGCTCCCTCTCAATCCAAACATTTTGGCTTGGTCTTCATCTTCAATCTTCACGAATATCCTACAATCCAATCATTGTTTTAAGCCTGCAAATTTTGGTACCATCTAATGCTTTAGCCAACAAATCTGCACATTGCATATTAGTTGATACATATGACAACTGAATATCCTTGCTCAATAGCTTTTATCTCACATAGTGATAGTGGACCTCTATATGCTTAGTCCTAGCATGATAAATAGGATTAGCTGCAAGGCATAATGAACTTGTATTATCCCCAAAGATCATTGATGATGTAGTATGTAAGCCCAATTCTGTATACAAAAATCTGATCCATATGGCCTCTTGAGTAGAATTGGCCAATCCTCTATACTCTACCTCTGTAGAAGATAAAGCAACAGTAGGTTGCTTCTTTGAAGACCATGATATTTTTTTATCACCTGCAAATGAAAGGTACCCTAAGGTAATTCTCCTATCATCTTTGCATCCTGCCCAATCTGCATCTGAGTAAATCTTGATGTCCAAGTCTGATGTATATGGGAAATACAAACCATGATGTTGAGTACCCTTAAGGTACTTCAAGATCCTTTTGGCAGCCTCCAAGTGAGGTGCCCTAGGCTTGTGCATAAACTGACTTAGCACACTTACGCCATAAGCAATGTCTATCCTTGTCAAGGTAGCATAATTCAGGCTTCCCACTATGCTTTCATAATGTGTAATGTCCTCACATACATCACCTTCATGAGCACTTAACTTTAGGTTTACCTTCATTGGAGTACTTGCAACTTTGGCATCTTGCAAATGAAACTTCTTCAACATATCCTATATATACTTTCTCTGAGCAATGTAAATTCCAAAGTTAGTATAGAATAATTCAAGTCTAAGAAATATTTTAGTGATCCAAGGTCACAAATTTTAAACTCCATCATCTGATTCTTGATTTGTTTGATGCCATTAGCATCATTACATGTAAGTATGATATCATCAACATATACACATAGGTATATTAGCTCTGAATTACTTCTCTTGATGAATAGAGAAGTATCAGCTTTACTCATGACAAATCCTTGGTCCTGAAGATATGTGGTCAACCTATGGTTCCATGCCCTAGGTGCCTACTTCAATCCATAAAAAGCTTTATTCAATTTGCATACATATGTTACTTTGTTTGGATCCTCATAGGCAGGAGGTTGTGACATGTACACCTCCTCTGAAATCCAGCCATTTAGAAATGCAGTTTTTACATCCAACTGATACATGCTCCAATTTTTTGATGCAGCCACACTTACCAATAGCCTGATGGTTGGCATTTTGGCCACAGGTGAGAAGGTTTCCTCATAGTCAATGCCTTAGGTTTGTGCAAAACCCTTTGCCACAAGTCTAGATTTGTACCTACTTATTGATCCATCAGAATTTCTTTTTATCTTATAGATCCATCTAGAACCAATTACCTTCATAGACTCCTTCTTTGGTACTAGTTCCCAAGTGTCACTCTCCTTGAGTGCTTCAATCTTCTCATCCATAGCTTCCTTCCATTCTATCTTGGTCTTAGCTTCTTCATATGATGTTGGTTCTTCAATTGATAAATCTTTTTCAAGATAAATAGAGTGCTTAGTAACAAGAGAGGTGTCATACCCATATTTGATTGGCTTCTTGCTTTCCCTTTGTGATCTTTTGATTTCTTGATTAGATCATTCAGGTACATCTTCCAATTTCTTCATCTTGAGTTTGCCTTTGGACTTCCATGCCTTGAACTCTTCAAGGTTGATGATGTCCTCATCATTTGAATTTGTGTCTTCATTCTGAGTAGGCTCCTCCTTAGTGAGGCTTGGAAACTCCTCTTCCAAGTCATAAGATAGCTTTACCTTCCTACATTCACTATCAAACCAAGAGTGATTTTCATCAAAGACAACATCTCTACTGACCATAAATCCCTTGTTTGAAGGATTGTAGAACTTGTAACCTTTCTTATTTAGATCATATCCAATGAAGATGCACTTCTCTGCCTTAGGGTCTAGCTTACCTCTTATCTAAGAAGGGATATGCACATATGCTACACATCCAAATATCCTGCAATGATCAAGTGAAGTTCTTCTACCATGCCATGCTTCATAAGGTGTCATCCCATCAAGAGATTTTGATGGCAACCTATTTACCAAATAAGTGGCAATAGATACACTCTCTGCCCATAAATAATTAGGTAATGTTTTCTCATTTAACATTGACCTAGTTGTTTAAACAATCAATCTATTTCTCCTTTCTGCTACTCCATTTTGCTCAGGAGTGTACCTTGTGGTAATTTCTCTCTTAATTCCTCTGTCCTACAAGAATGCATCAAAATCATTTGAGAAGTACTCACCTCCTCCCTCTGACCTTAGCCTTTTTATATTTCTCCTTGTTTGATTCTCAACAAAGTGCAAGATACCTTTTAAAGCAACTGAATACTTCATTGTTGTGCGTCATAAAGTACAATACATTCCACCTACCATAATCATCAATGAAAGATACATAATACCTTGATTCACAGATTGAGGGATCCTTGCTTCGTCCCCATACATCTGTATGAACAAGTTCTAGGTAGTCCTCATGCATGTAGCCTTTCTTTAAGAAGGGTAACCTGTGAGACTTTCCAAACTGACAAGCACCACATTTATAAATCATGTGTTGCTTGGATTCCCTAACCTTTTATGCAAAATTTCAAGCTTTGATAATGTTTGATCTTTATGACTGTAAAGTGCAATGTTCCTTGTATCCTCAAGTTCAAAAGTGAAAAGTCTACCTGTCTTTTCTCCTTTAGCAATTCTTTTGAATCCATGCTTGGGATCCTCCACAAATGCTCCATATTGGTTGAATCTAACCTGCAAACCCTTTTCCACAATCTGTCCAACACTCATCAAATTCTTGGTAATAGTTGGTACATATAGAACCCTACTCAATAGATTCTTGTTTCCATCAGAGGTCTTAACATTTACAACTTTAATCACTGAGTGCTTGGTGTCATCACCTGTTTGTACCTCATGCTTACCCTTTGGTTCCTTAAGGTCAGAGAGAAGAGCTACATTGCCTGCCACATGATTTGAGCATCCAGAGTCAATGTAGAAGAGATGGTCATCATTTATACTTGGTTTTGAAGTCATGTTCATAATCATAAGAGAATCTTCTTGCTCCTCTCTGTAGTTGTTGTAATCCTTCCTAGATTTGTATCCTCCTTGGTAGTTGCTATTATAGTTGTTGTTGTAGTTGTTTTTATGTCCTTGGTGGTGATTGAATCTACCTCTTGATTGTGTGTATCCACCTCTTTGATATCCTCTACCTCTCTAATTCTTGAAGTTCCTGAAACACTCATCAGTAGTATGATTTGATAAACCACAAATATTGCATGGTAAGGAGTTATAAGGTCTCAACCTACCTTGCTTACCTCCTCTGCCTCTTCCTCTTGATGATCTACCTCTCCCTGCATAGTTGGCTTGGGAGGTAGTTCCTTCATCTTCTACCTTCTTGTTTTGGCCTATCTCTTTAGACTTATTCTTATCAGTGTATAGGGCAGAAGAGCTATTACCTCTTGATGAGTCTCCATTGGTATTGAGCTTGGCTTCATGAGTGAATAGTTGCCCCATGAGTGTGGTAAGGTCTGGAATCTGCATGTCCATGTACAAGTCCATGGGAGTTGGGAAGCTCTCCCATTTGTCATCAGCTTTAATACCATTGATTACTTGCCTTACAATCTGGTCCTCTTCAATTTCTTCTCCTATGCTTGCCAACTAATCTACTACATCTTTAACTTTGGTCGCATACTCTGAGATAGCTTGCTTAGGTTGCTTTCTTTGAGTTGTGAATTCAATCCACAACTGATTCTTCCTGGCCCTTATGTTCGAAGAGAAGCAAGAAGACAATGTTTCCCAAGTCTCTTGGGATTTCTTACAGTTCCTAATATGTGGAAGAAGGAAATAAAAAATTGAGTTGAGTAAGTAGGACCTTGCTAGTGCATCCTTGGCACACCATGTGTTGAGTCTTTCATGCTCTTCCCTTGTAGGTTGTCCATTGCTTCTAAATATGGGAATCTCCTCATCTCGTGAGATGTATCCATAGAGGCTCCTTCCTTGTAAGTATGTCTTCATCCTTAGAGACCATGCTTGATAGTTGTTCCTCTCCAATTTATCAAGGAAAGAAGGAAAACCATCTCCCATTTTACCTTAACTTTGCTCTAATACCACTGTTGGGAAAGATGGATGGACACTCCAAGTGATGAGTTGGTACAGCCAAATCCAGCTTAGTACCAGCCCTTTGTGACTTCAGAGTTGATGTGTGGGCGCTCTTAGATTTTCATTGACACCATAAAAGTGCCTATGTACTTTGGAAATGATGTATGAAAAGATTGAATCAAAACAGACTACTTCTAAATAGAAGAATCCAAGAAAACCTTCTATTTTGGATCATACACTTGCTGCTTGTAATGCACCGTACTACCAGTACAATAAAAATTGAAAAAATTCCTTTAGGGGTATATAATTAGATTACTAAGCTAATGATTCCATGTGGAATCACTTGAAAGGATCAAATATACTCAAAGAAATGAATTTAGCAAATTTATCATTACCCCAATTTTTTAGGACCTCTACAGAGATTGACCAGTGAGTGCTTTGATGCTGCTTTCTCCAACTTTTCTGAATAGATTTGCTTCAAACTTTGTCAGCATGTAGATAACCTTGAGGGATTCCAACAAGCTATAGATTATGGAATTTGGTGGAGAAATGAGTGAGATATGAGTAGCACAAGTTGACAGTGAGAAATGACTATATAGAGATATCATAGATGAACAATGTAGGTATAATGTATTAATGAACAATGTTGTACAAGATCATAGGCTTGGTAATAATAGCCTTATGATTGCGATTAGTGTAGGCTATAGTGTAGGCCTTACACACATACACAATGGCGATGGAGAGCTCGGCAAATGTCAACTCTAACCGTGACTTTTTCAAGTGAGTTTATATAAGAGTTGAGTTCAAGTTTGAATTTGAATTCAAATTTTGGCTCTATCTAAAAGTGAACCTTCATTCTAGGAGATACTCTCTCAATGTAGTTGTTACTTTCCAACTAATTAAGTCCACAACTTTTTGGTAGGTGATTACAAATATTCTTAAGTCAAAAAATGACTTTTACAAAGGTAAAGAAGTAAATCGCCACTAGCAATGGTTTTCATGGAACTTCACAGCTTTATGAGCCTCAAGCAAAATGTGTGGGCTTGGACTTTGCACCAACAGATGTCACTCAAATCTACCGCTCTACCCATGACTAAGAGATATGAGTATTTATACTCGTATTTGAATTTCAACTTGGTAGATAGCTCACCTAAAAGTGATCCTACATTTTGGGAATAGATTCATGGAATGGGATCCCTAATATAATGGGATTACTTCATCTCACTTTATCTTTTACATTTATCCAAGGTAAATACAATTAATATCAACAAGCATGAGTTCACACACAAGTCTCTATATGTAGAGGAATATGTTGGGAATGATGGATGGACACTTCAAGAGGATGAGTAGGTATTGCCAAATCCTACTTTGTACCAGCCCTTTGATGCTTCAGAGTTGGTAAGTGGACCTTCTTAGCTATCCAATGACACCATAAAATGGCCTATGTACTTTGGAAATGATGTATGAAAAGAATGAATCAAAACAGACAACTTTGAACCTCAAGTCTTCAAGAAAACCTGTTATTTTTTATTGGATACCTGCTGTCTCTTTTGCTCAGTATGACCAACAAAGTAGGGATTGGAAAACTTCCTTTTAGGGGTATCTAACTAGCTTAGTAATCTAATGATTTCAAGTGAGATCACTTAAAAAGATTAACTATGCTCAAAGAAATAAATTTAGCAAGTAAACCTTTACCCCCGATATTTTAGCACTGTTCGTCTGGGATCACCTCGACAGACTTTTCTCTGAAATACCTGAATAGAAATCCTTCACATTTTGACATAATGTAGAGCACTTTGAGCTGGTTCCAACAAGCTATAGAGCTTTGAATTTGGTGGAGAAATGAGTGAGATATGCTCTCCACAGGTTGACAGACTTTCAGACACTATGATAGGAAACTTAGAAATGAACAATGTAGATATATGTATTAATGAACAATGTTGTACAATGACATAGGCATGGATATCATTGCCTAATGGTGTATATAGGTGTGGGCTAGAGTATAGGCCTCACACACACTCAGAAAGGATAATGCGAAGCTCGGAAAGTGACTCTTCTACCCGCGACTTCTTGATGATCACTTTTATAGTAGTTGAGTTCAAAGTTTGAATTTGAATTCAAACTTTTGGCTCTTTATAATCATGATCCTACATCCTAGGAGATATTCCATCAATCAAAGCTAAGTGTTCCACGAATTCTTTTTGGTAGGTGTTTACAAAGATTCCAAGTCAAATGTGACTTTTACAAAAAGATAAATGGGTAATTATCTTCAAGCATTGGTTCCCATGCTTCTCCATATGTGTATGAACTTCAAGCCAAATGTGTAGGCTTGTGAATTGCACCAACAGCTCCCCCTCAAGCCAAACATTTTGGCTTGGTCTTCATTTTTCAGTCTTCATGTATATCCTGCAATCCAATCATTGATTTGGACCTGCAAAGTTTGGTTCCATCCATTGCTTTAGTTAACAAATCTGCACGTTGCATGTTGGTTGATACATACGATAGTTGAATATCCTTGCTTAATAGTTTCTCCCTCACATAATGGTAGTGGACCTCTATATGCTTGGTCCTGGCATGATAAATAGGATTAGCTGCAAGGTGAAGTGAGCTTGTATTATCTCCAAATATCAATGGTGACCTAGTATATAAACCCAATTCTGTATACAATAACTTGATCCATATAGCTTCTTGAGTGACATTTGGCAATCCTCTATACTCTGCCTCTGTAGAAGATAAAGCTACAGTAGGTTGCTTCTTTGAAGACCATGATATTGGTTTATCACCTGCAAATGAAATGTATCCAGAAGTGCTTCTCCTATCATCCTTACATCCTGCTCAATTTGCATCTAAATAGATTTTGATATCCAAGTCTAAAGTATAAGGGAAATACAAACCATGATGTTGAGTGCCTTTGAGGTACTTTAGTATTGTTTTGGCAGCTTCTAAGTGAGGTACCCTTGGCTTGTGCATGAACTGACTTAGCACTGTAACTCCATATGCAATATCTATCCTTGTCAAGGTAGCATAGTTCAAGCTTCCAACTATGCTTTGATAACCTGTAATATCATCAATTTCATCACCTTCATGGGCACTTAGTTTTAGATTTACCTCCATTGGAATACTTGCAACTTTGGCATCTTGCAAATGAAACTTCTTCAACATATCTTGTATGTACTTTCTCTGAGTAATGTAGATTCCAGAGTTAGTATAGACTAACTCAAGTCCAAGAAAATACTTTAGTAGACCAAGATCACTGATCTTGAACTCCTTCATCATTTGGTTCTTGATTTTTCTGATTCCATTGACATCATTACCTGTAAGTATGATATCATTAACATATACACATAGGTATTTTACCTCTGAATTACTTCTCTTGATGAATAGAGAAGTGTCTGTTTGCTCATGACAAAACCTTGGTCTTGAAGGTATGTGGTCAACCTATGATTCCATGCCCTAGGTGCCTGCTTTAATCCATAAAGAGCTTTATTTAATTTTCACACATGTGTTACCTTGTTTGGATCCTCATAGCTAGGAGTTTGTGACATATATACCTCCTTTGAAATCCATCCATTCAAGAAAGCATTTTTTACATCCAATTGATACATGTTCCAATTTTTTGATGCAACCACACTCACCAACACCCTGATGGTTGGCATCTTGGCCACAGGTGAGAATGTTTCTTCATAGTCAATGCCTTGGGTTTGTGCAAAACTCTTGACTACCAATCTCGCTTTGTACCTGCTTATTGACCCATCAGAATTTCTTTTGATTTTATAGATCCATCTGGATCCAATTACCTTCATGGATTCTTTCTTTGGTACTAGTTCCCATATGTCACTTTCTTTGAGTGCTTCAATCTCCTCATCCATAGCTTCTTTCCATTCTATCTGAGTTTTTGCTTCTTCATATGATCCTGGTTCTTCAATTGACAAGTCTTTGGCAAGATAAATAGAATGTTTATTAACAAGAGATATATCATACCCCTATCTGATAGGTTTTTTGCTCTCCCTTTGTGATCTTCTTATTGATTGATTTGAAGATTCAGTTATGTCTTCAAGTTTCTTCATCTTGACTTTGCCCTTGGACTTCCATGCCTTGAACTCTTCAAGATTGATAATGTCTTCGTCATCTGAAGTGGTGTCTTCATTCTGAGTAGGTTCCTTCTTAGCAAGACTTGGAAACTCCTCCTGCAATTCATAGGGTAGTTTAAACTTCCTGCATTCATTCTCATACCAAGAATCATTTTCATCAAAGACACATCTCTACTAACCATGAATCCTTTATTTGAAGGGTTGTAGAACGTGTACCCTTTCTGATTTAGATCATATCCAATAAAGATACACCTCTCAGCCTTAGGGTCTAGCTTACCTCTTATCTGAGAAGGAATGTGTACATATGCTACACATCCAAATATCCTGCAATGATCAAGTGAGGGTCTCTTCCCATGCCATGCTTCATAAGGAGTCATCCCATCAAGGGACTTAGATGGTAGCCTGTTTATGAGGTAAGTGGTAGTAGAAACGCTCTCTGCCCATAGGTAGTTAGGCAATTTCTTTTCATTTAACATTGACCTAGCTGTTTCAGCAATCAACCTATTTCTTCTCTCAGCTACCCCATTCCGTTCAGGAGTATACCTTGTAGTGATCTCTCTCTTGGTTCCTATGTCCTGCAAGAATGCTTCAAACTCATTGGAGAAGTACTCACCTCCTCCATCTGACCTTAGCCTTTTTAGGTTTCTTCATGTCTGATTATCAACAAGTGCAAGATACTTTTTAAAACAGTTGAACACTTCATCTTTGTGCTTCATAAAGTACAATACAGTCCACCTGCTATAATCATCAATAAAAGATACATAGTACCTTGATCCTAAAATTGAAGGGTCCTTGCTTGGTCCCCATACATTTGTATGAACAAGTTCTAGGTAGTCCTCATGCATGTAGCCTTTCCTTGAGAAGGGTAACCTGTGAGAATTCCCAAACTGACAAGCACCACATTTATATATCATGTGTTGTTTGGAAACATTGGGTATTCCAATTACACATTGATCCCTGCATATCTGTTTCAAGGTTCTTTCTCCTACATGCCCTAACCTTTTATGACAAATCTCAAGCTCTGAAAGTGTTTGATCTTTATAATTATAGAGTGCAATATTCTTTGTGTCTTCTAGCTCAAAAGTAAAAAGTCTACCTGTCTTTTCTGCTTTAGCAATTCTCTTGAACCCCTGCTTAGGATCCTCCACAAATGCTCCAAATTGGTTGAATCTAACCTGCAAACCTTTCTCCACAATCTATCCATCACTCATCAAGTTTTTTGTAATGGTTGGTACATATAGTACCCTACTCAACAAGTTTTGATTTCCATCACAAGTTTTAACATTTCCAACTTTAACTACTGAGTGCTTGGTGTCATCACTTGTGTGTACTTGATGCTTACCTTTTGGTTCTTCAAGGTCAGAGAGTAGAGCTACATTGCCAGCCACATGATTTCAACATCCTCAGTCAATGAAGAATAGGTGGTCATCATTTGTACCTGGTTTTGAAGTCATGTTCATAATCATAAGAGAATCATCTTGCTCTTCTATATAGTTGTTGTAGTCCTTTCTGGATTTGAATCCTCCTTGGTAGTTGCCATTGTAGTTGTTGTTGTACCCTTGATGATGGTTGAATCTACCTATTGACTGTGAGTATCCACCTCTTTGATATCCTCTTCCTCGCTGATTCTTGTAATTCCTGAAACACTCATTTGTAGTATGATTTGATAAACCACAAATGTTGCATGGTGAGGAGTTATAGGATCTCCCCCTACCTTGCTTACCTCCTCTGCCCCTTCCTCTTGATGATCTACCTCTCCCTACATAGTTGGCTTGGGGGGTAGTGCCTTCATTCTCTATCTTCTTGTTCTTGCCTTTATCTTTAGACTTACTTTTATCAGTGTATAATGCAAAAGAGCTATTACGGATGAATCTCCATTGTTGAGCTTGGCTCCATGAGTGAACAATTGCCCCATGAGAGTGGTAAGGTCTCGAATCTGCATGTCCATGTAAAGGTCCATGGCAGTGGTGAAGCTTTCCCATTTGTCATCAGCTTTGATCCCATTGATCACTTGCCTTACTATCTGCTCTTCTTCAATCTCTTCTCCTATGCTTGCTAACTGATCTGCTACATCTTTAATCTTATTCACAAACTCTGAAATCGCGTGCTTAGGTTGCTTCCTTAATGTGGTGAATTCAATCCACAATTAGTTTTTTCTGGCCCTTGTGTTGGAGGAGAAATAAGATGACAAGGTTTCCCAAGTCTCTTGGGATGCCTTACAGTTTCTAATATGTGGTAGAAGAAAATCAGAGATGGAGTTGCGTAATTAAGACCTTGCTAATGCATCCTTGGCACACCATGTGTTGAGCTTTTCATGTTCTTCATTTGTTGGTAGGAATTGGAAAAATTCCTTTTTCGGGTATCTAGTTAGCTTAGTAATCTAATGATTTCAAGTGAAATCACTTAAAAAGAATTAACTATGCTCAGAGAAATCAATTAAGCAAGTAAACCTTTACCCCTGATATTTTAGGACTCTTGCAGACTTCGACCAGTGATCACCTTGTCGGACTTTTCTCTGAAATGGTTAAATAGAAATCCTTTCAATTTTGGTAGCGTGTAGAGAACTTTGAGCTGGTTCCAACAAGCTATAGATCTTTGAATTTGATTGCGAAATGAGTGAGATATGCTCTCCACAAGTGGACAGACTTCCACACACTATGACAAGAAACTCAGAAATGAACAATGTAGATATATGTATTAATGAACAATGTTGTACAATGCCATAGGCATGAATATCATTCCCTAATGGTGTAGATAGGTGTGGGCTAGAGTAAAGGCCTCACACACACTCAGAAATGATAATGAGAAGCTTGGAAAGTGACTCTTCTACCCGCGACTTCTTGATGATCACTTTTATAGTAGTTGAGTTCGAAGTTTGAATTTGAATTCAAACTTTTGGCTCTCTATAATCATGCTCCTACATCCTAGGAGATATTCCATCAATCAAAGCTAAGTTTTCCACGAATTATTTTTGGTAGGTGTTTACAAAGATTCCAAGTCAAATGTGACTTTTACAAAAATTTAAATGGGTAATTATCTTCAAGCATTGGTTCCCATGCTTCTCCATATGTGTATGAACTTCAAGCCAAATGTGTAGGCTTGTGAATTGCACCAACAAAATATATGTGCGTAGTCCTTAAGGCTTTAGCCAAAACTCCTAGGCTTGTTAAATACTTCATTGATTCTTCCCTTCAAATACTTGAGAATTTTCTTGGATGCTTTCATATGGGATTTCCTTGGAGTATGCATGAACTAATCCAACAAACTTACTCCATAGCAGATATCTAATCTAGTTAATGTAGATTAGTTTTAAGCTTCCAACCAAACTCTGAAAGCTATTCACATCTTCAATTAACTCAACTTCATGATTACTCAACTTCATATTTACGTCCATGGGAGTACCTCCAACTTTTGTATTCTCCATTTCGAACTTAGAAAGCATATCTTTAATGTATTTTCTTTGTGTGAGATACATACCTTTTTCTCTATATTCTACTTCCAATCCTAGGAAGCATGTGAGAAAACCAAGATCACTAATCTTGAATTCTTCCTTCATTTGAGCTTTGATATTTCTAAATCATGTTGCATCATTACCTATAATAATTATATCATCAACATATATAGATAGGTATATGAACTCTGATTGGTTCCTCTTAATGAGGAGGAGGGAAGGATCTGCCTTGCTTGCGTTGAAACCTTTATCCTGCAAGTAAGTAACAAGTCTATGATTGCAAGCTCTAGGAGGTTGCTTCATGTTATACAAGGCTTTCCTCCAACTACACACATATTCTAAATATGATTGATCTTTAAAACTAGGAGGTTGATCTATTTATACCTCTTCTAATATCCATCCATTCACAAAAGAATTTCTGACAACCATTTGATAAATCTTCAAATCCTTGGAAGATGCAACACTCATTAGTATTCTAATGGTAGGCATCTTTGCAACAGGTGAAAATATTTCTTCATAATCAATACCGTGATTTTGTGCATATCCTTTGGCTACTAACCTTGCTTTGTACCTATTGATTGAACCATCGAAATTCATCTGTACCTTATATATCCATCTTGAACCTATGACTTTCATAGATTAGGTCTTGGGTACCAATGCCCAACTCGGATTCTCTAGTAAAGCTTCTAACTCCTCTTCCATGGCATTCTTTCATTCAGGCTTCTCATTTGCTTCTTCATAAGTTGAAGGCTCTTTAGAGTTTGAGTCATGTGCTAGATATATTTAATGCTTAGCGACCAATGATGTATCATATCCATACCTTTCTAGATTCCTTTTCTTTCTAGTTTATCTTCTTATGGTTTGTTGAAAAGATTCTCCTACATCTCTTAACTCTTGAACTTTGGCTTTGCCTTTAGAGTTACAAGAATTGATTTCCCTTATTGGAGTCTTCTGGTCATCATTGGAGTCACTTGATTCTTTAATTGTATGGTCATTCTTCTTTGATAATGTTGGAAAGTCTCTCTCTAGATCATAGGGAAGTTTGATTTTCCTACACTCATCTTCAAACTAAGATTTTTTCCATCAAACACATCTCTACTTACAATGTTTCTTTTTTGCTAGGAAGATGCATTTCTTTGCCTTTGGATCTAATTTGCCTCTAATATGTGTAGGTATGTGTGCATATGCAATGCACCCAAAAATGTTGCAATGATCAAGACTAGATCTTCTTCCATTCCATGTTTCATATGGTGTTTTACCACCCAAATGCTTTGATGGGAGTCTATTAATCAAGTATGAGGCTGTAGATATTACCTCTTCCCACAAGTAGTTGGGTAGTTGCTTTTCATTAATCATTGACCTTGGATCATCCACAATTGTTCTATTTCTCCTCTATAGCACTCCATTTTGCTCTAGAGTATATCTTGTAGTGATTTCTCTTTTGATTCCGCTCTCTTGGAGATAGGAATAAAAGTCATGGGAGAAGTATTCTCCCCCTCTTTTGGACCTTAGTTTCTTTAGGTTTTTACCTCTTTGGTTCTCAACGAAAGCTAAATACTTTTTGAAACATGAAAACACTTCACTTTAATGTTTCATGATGTATAGTATGGTCCATCTGCTACAATCATCAATGAATGATACATAATACCTAGATCGAGAGATTGAAGGGTCCTTTCTTGGTTCCCATATATTTATATGGACTAGCTCCAATAAGTCTCCATGTATATAGCCTTTTTTGTGAAGGGTTGCATGTGTGACTTATTGAATTGAAAAGCACTACATTTATAAATCATGTGTTGTTTGGATATATTTGCTAGAATAAGTACACTCTGATCCCTATTGATTTTCTTGAGATATCTTTCATTTATGTGAGCTAATCTCTTGTGCCAAAATTCCAACTCTAATAGAGTTCGACTATCATAATTAAACAATGCAATGTTTCTAGTGTCTTGGACTTCAAATGTGAATAATCTCACTATTTTTTCTCCTCTTGCTATCTTCTTGAATCCTTGATGTGGGTCCTCAAAAAATGCTCCATTCTTTGTGAATCTGACTTTCAATCCCTTCTCAAAAATGTCCTACACTTACGAGATTCTTGGTGATAGTTGGAACATACAATACTTTGTTTAATAGGTTCATATTACCATCTAGAGTCTTCACATACCTATCTTTGCAAATGGATGCCTTGTGTCATCTCTTTTTTGGAATTCATTTATATTCTTTGGATCCTCCAAATCCAAGAGTAAATCTACATTCCCTCCTACATGATTTGAGCAACGTGAGTCTATAAAACATACAAGCTCATCTGCTTTACCTTCCTTCACGGTCATATTCATAAGAAGAAGTGACTCCTTTTGAGTTTAGAAATTTGCATAGTTGTTGTAGTCTCTCCTTCCTTTTTATCATCCTTGGTAGTTATTGTTGTTGTATGATATGTTATTGTATCCATTGAAGTTGTTGAATCTTCCTCTTGAGCTTCCATAGCCTCCTCTATTCTAACATGTTCCTCTTTGGTTCCTAGGATTCCTGAAACAATTCTCAGTAGTCTCATTGGTTAGACCACATATGGCACATGGAGATCAGCCTTGAGATCTCCCTCTCTCTCATCTTCCTCCTCTACCTATTCCTCTCGATCCTCTATCTCTATGTGCAAAGTTTACTTGAGAGTACTACCTACATCGTCATATTTCTTACCCTTGCCTTTGTTATCTTTGTTCTTATTCGTATATGTATAGAGGGCATAGAATTGATTAACTTTTTGGTTTTCTCTATTCTTCATAAGCTTTGTTTCATGTGTAAACAATTTTTCCCATGAGGGTGTTGAAATGAGGAACTTGCATGTCCACATAGAGGTCCATGGCTATGGTAAAGGTTTCCCATTTTTCATTTACCTTTATTTCACTGATCACTTGTCTTACTATTTTATCTTCATGAATGAGTTATCTAATGCTTCCAAGTTGTTCTTCTATGTCCTTTACCTTGGTGAAAAAATAATCACACTCTCCTTGTGCATCTTCTTGAGTGTGGTGAATTCCATCCACAATTGGTTCTTCCTTGCCTTATTACTTGATGAGAAGAATGCCTCAAGAGCATTCCATGTCTCTTGTGAAGTCTTGTAAGTCCTAATGTGTGGAAGTTAAAAATAAGAGATAGAGTTAAGAATGTATGAACTTGCTAAAGAATCCTTTCAGCACCATGTATTCAACCTCTCTTGTTCTTCTTGTGTTGGTTGGTCCTTGCTTCTGAGGATTGGCTCATCTCATCTCCAGATATGTAACCATAGAGGTTCCTCCCTTGACGATAAGCTTCCATTTTGAGAGATCAATCTGAGTAATTACCTTGATCCAAATTGTCTATGGATGAGGGGAATCCATCACCCATGATTTCTAGTTGGCCTAATACCATTGTCAAGAGGTGATGGATTGAGTCTTCGCACCAAAGCAAATAACTCCTATGTGCAAGGAATGTGAAGAACCTTTTATTTTTGGATGAGAAGGTCTCACTATTATGTTCAATGATCACAACCTAGTATGCACTTACCAGAGCGCTTTTGCACACATCTAATTGAAGGTTATATCTAACTAAATGAATCATACAAGAATAAATAAATATAACAAGTCAAGGGCGTCACCTGGACTTTTTATGAACTAGAAGATGTGCAAACACAGTCAACTTTAGAGCTTCATATCAAGATCTAATCTACCAAATCTAACAAAACTTTACTTGTGAATATTAGACACTTCTCTATTTTTTCCAACTTAAAGTATAGCAAATAGGTACTTGCATGTAGAGAAATTGACTAAACAAGTTCATCGTGTACATGAAAGTACTCAAAACAAAATGCAAAGAAGAACTTACTCAATGAATTGTATACAAATATGAATGATATTGCACATATGATACAAAGGAAGTGTAGAGGGCTATGCTTAGAGGATTTGAGCTCAATGTAGACTTGAATTTGTAGCTCAAGCTCACTCAGATCTGCCACTCTACCCATGACTAAGAGATATGAGTATTTATACTCATATTTGAATTTGAACTTGGCAAATAGCTCATCTAAAAGTGGTCCTGCATTTGGGGAACGATTTGAGTTAGATTTCAACTACTAGATTCATGGAATCAACTCTCTAATATGATAATCCTTCATCTTGCTTTAGCTATTACATTTATCCAAGTTAAATACAATGAATATCAACAAGCATGAGTTCACATGTAAGTCTCTATATGTAGAGGAATATATGTGTGTAGTCCTCAAGGATTCAGCCAAAACTCTTAGGCTTGCTAAATGCACCAACAAAATACAGCCATCACATACATGGTTGCAAGGTGCCTAAAGTTTGGGTAGAACGGACACCATATCAATTTTTTGTGCATGTAGAAAACTAGCATAATTTAGTTGATCAGAGTGTGCTTTGCATCTAATATAGCTTGAGAATCTTGAACTACACAAACTAAACCATTGCAATATTTTGCATAATCTATGAGCTTATACAACTCATGACATAAAATTCTAGAAGCAATATGACAATTCCATTTGAAAGACCATGAAATGTACACATGTCAGCAATAAATTTGACAACCAAACCAATCTTGGCTAATGCTAAAATTGACAATAGATTTTTCTTCGTCCAGGCATGTACAATGCATCTAAAAATGTGAAAGAACTACCATTAGTAGTAGTCAAAACGATCTTAGCAACTCCCATTACAAGATATGAGGAGTTCTTTGTGCATGTGAAAGTATTCCCAATAGGGGCACGCTCAAGTGAATTGGAGAAACTGCACTGTGAAGTAATATGTTAAGTTGCCCGACTATCAAAGTACCAACATCTGATTTTAAAATAGACATATAGTGCTCATGAGAAGATGGGTCATAACTAAAAAAACCATTCCAACCTTTTTCTGCTTTTCTTCTTTAATAGTGCATTTTGTACAATGCTTTAGAGACATGATCATTTCCTTTACATTATTTGAAAAATTGTTTCTTTTTTTCTATTTTCTTGTCATCTTTGTCTTCTTTCTTTGACTTTGCAACATTAGAAGATTTTTTCTTACTAGTAGATGAGCTCCATTTACCCTTGCCCTTCTAACTAGCTAAGAAAGATTGAACTACAACACACATAATAGAAATCTTCTGCATGGATAATCTTCCTCCCAAAAAACAAAGACTAACTCATTAAATGTTAAGGCATTCGGATTTCTTTTGATCATCAATCAGAGTAGAAGGGAAACTCTTATATGAATCTCCAAGACCATTAAGAATAGTCTCCAAAACTGAAGTATGTGGTAAGACTTCATCAAGAAAATCAATTGTTCCTTCAAATATTTGATCTTTCTCCAAAAAGTGTCCATAGAATCTCCTTCATTCATATGCTCGCTCTCCAACTATTTTCAAAGGTAAGAAACAAGAGCCTCATTTCTTGCCTTTTATAAAGTGGTAAGTGTATCCAAGCAGCTTTTGCTATTTTGAAAGAGTGAATATGAGGGATAATGGTACATTTTACAGACAAGGCTATCAATGCATGTGCTTGGGCATCTCCGTCATGCCCACGAAGTCTCTCTACAGTAGGTGAAAGACAAACCATAACATGCACACAAATCTAAAGATCATCATCTTCAATGCCATCTACATCACCTTCAATAACTATATTTGCATGTTTAGTAGGGTGTTTTCAATACTCTACACAATATTCCACAATCCTTTTGCTATGAATACATGATGCATCGCATATGGCCATAATTGGTAATTGGTAACATCCAACTTATCCTCAATAGCCAACATATGTAATGCATCATTCCTTTCAACCATGGCCATTGACTAAATACGCTGATGTAGGAAAGTGATTGTATCTCAAAAATTTGAATGCAACCACCCTATCCAACTATGTTGAACCTGTAGCAGACTTCAAGGTGCTTGTAATAGCAAACCAAAACTTGTATATATGTTGCCATAAAAGGATAGAATAGCTTGCATAGGCACTATGATAGTGCATTCATAGGATAAAACGAGCTCATATCAAAATTTTGATGCGACAAGGGAAGGTGTTATGAACTCCTAATTGCCTTGAGCATGCTCACCAATTTTAGTGCAATTATCAATCACACAAATAGCACAAGTAGGAAGAAGAAGTTTGGAGCACAAGAGAACACTGAAGGAATAACCAAGTGAATGTACAAAAGATAAGTGACCTCTTAGGGTTATAGGTGTATATAAAAGTCAGGGAGGAACCTCCTAACAAGGGAACAAAGTACCCCGGTGGTCCTAAGTATGTTTATACACATCACTACTAGAATATATCAACAATCAATCCTACCATTTGAATTAATTTTACCCCTATTATAGACATCAAACCAATGGCATTCTTACCTTTTTTAGTTCACATAGCTCCCAATTATAATGTTTGTTAGTAGAAACCAATTCCAATTGCATTATTATCATCCAATTTGAAGAAGCACCTAAATCTTTAGAAGTAAGTTTCTCGTTATTATAATGCAATTTGAATGAGAGATACATCCACAAAGTCATGATGCATTGTGAAAACTTGATTTCAGCCATGTATGGCTGTAATTTTTGTGAAATATTAGTGTGTTGGTTGGGCTTGAAATTTCCAATCATCTTTGGCTGGAATTTTTTGGCCATGTTTTGATCTAAATTGAGGGCATTTTCATGCATGTTTGGCTGAAAAATTTATCCATCTTTGGTTGTATATTTTATTGATGTTTTGGCTGAAAATTCTTATTTGTTCAACTTCATTCAGATGGTTTTGATGGACAAAATTAAGTAGACCACCTTGAAACAAAGGCCTGAGCATATCAAACACATCTTGTGAATTTATTTATTGGATCAAATTTACATCCAAGCAAAGGATAAGATGAATCTTATAAAAATACCACTTTCAATAACTTTCTTTTTCAGTAAATGGTATAATATATTACCTTTACTCTCACTACTATATCCAATAAATGTACATTTCATTCTCTTGTCATCAAGTTTGTGAGGTTGTTGCGATGGTGCAAGAGCATATCCCAAAAAACCAAATATGAACATATGACTAACCATTGGCTTCTGCCCATTCTAAGCCTCATAAAGTGTGATGACTCTCAATGCTTTTATAGAACAATAGTTTCTTACAAAGTTTTCACACATTACTGCTTCGTTCCAAAACTTTTGTGGAAGGTGCTTTCATTTAACTATACATTGTTGTGAGGAAGCTTTCACTTGATGAGGAACAAAAAAAAAAGGAAAGTATCTTGTGTTCATTTTTTACTCCCTTGATGAACTTGTGTTTTGTACTTGCACGAATAAAACAAAAACATTATTAGCAATGAATATGCGGAAATGCTTTTGAGAGGCTATGTATGTGCTTATATGTTTGCATATTTGCCCATGTATGTACGTAAGTATATGTGATTACGAGTGTCCATGTGCCTTTATGAAAATCTATGTACTTATTTCCTTATGTGAATACCTTTGTGTTTTAACATATGCGTATGACTAGATGCTTGTGTGAATATATATACATGATTGTCTTGAGTTTATGATGAATAAACATGAGTGTATGTGTGTGAATGCGTATGCATGTTTGTATGTGGCAATGTGTTTCATTGTGTGGACATGAACGTATTTCATTGATTGTGTGTAGTTTGTTGGCCCAAACGTATGTTTAAATTTTTGAGAATTTTTATGCATGTGTTTTTGTATTTATGAGATTTTGAATGTGCATTCATGTGTATGGACATGTGTGTGTTTGTGAACATCTACATATATAAGTTTTTTCTATGTATCTGTATGTTATTTTGAAATGTCCATTTTAATAAAACCTTAATCGTAAAATTAAAACATAAAAAAATGAAACTAAAACTTGAAACAAAAAAAAAAGAAAATATTAAGAATATAAATATTATGTGGTTGATATAAACATGAGTATAATATGTGTGTCTTAATTCTATGTGTCTCCTAGTTATATGTGTGCATCAGTGTATACATGTATGTTACGTGTGTTGTATGCAAGAATTGTGGAAGTGTTGTATATGTTAAGTGAAAGTAGGTGTGTGTGTGTGTGTGTTTCTGTTGAGGGAATCCACAATTCTAGCATGCCAACTTATATTGATATCAATAGCTATGCCACCATTTCCTTTGGGGTGTGTGGTGGAGAACCACACATGGGATAAGGAAACACACTTAAGTCTCTTTTGAAGTTCCTCTTCGTCGATTTTGATCTATTGATGATAGATGAAGTTCGGGTTTATGCTTTTATCGAGGATCCATTAGCTGATCACGATCACTCTTGAGGGGTTTGATAGACCTCTAACATTGAGAGACATGGTAATCATTATCAAAGGTTGAGATCTTTGTGGAGACCAGCCTTGTCGCTCTTTTTCTTGTTTTTCTCCTCAATTTTTTCTTCAAGGTAGAGGGATTCTAACGTAGGAGTTTCCCCTTAAGGGGGTGTTGGAACTCAAGATCAAGCATAAAACATGGAAGCACATCAAGGAAGTAGACATAAAAGAAGAGAGAGCAAGTAGGGAGCTCCCAGATGTTAAAAATAAAGAAGTAAGCTCGTATATATTTTTGCAAAAAGGATTTTCTTCAAGTAGAAGGAAAATACAAAAATGAAAAATAGAAGCATTTACTTCAGCAAGTAGTGGAGGCCAAAAGAGAATCATTCAAAAGAGAATCAAATCCAAAATCTGAATTGTAAGAGAAGTGGCTGTCCAAAGTAGTGGAGAAATGATGGAGAAGAGCTCTCAAACTCATCATGAGAGTTTTTGGTCACTTGGCTATAAAAGAAGCAAGGGAGGACACTCAATGGGAGAGCAAGAAGGCGTGGAAGCCCCCTTGTATCTACTTCATTTGGTTTGAGTCATTTCGTTCAGTTCACTCTCATAAAGTGTGTCCAGCCGCACACCCATTTTTGGGTAGTCTACTTGTGAGAGTCATATCTCTCAACATATGTATCCAAATTTAGTGTTTAAACATTCGTTGGAAAGCTTATCTTGAGTACTTCCTCTGTCTAGAACAGTTTTATGAAATTCTTTATGCTCTCTGAGTAATTCAGGTTTTAGTGAAGTCCAGTTTTCAGCTATGACCAGCCGCACACCCATTTTTGGGTAGTCTACTTGTGAGAGTCATATCTCTCAACATATGTATCCAAATTTAGTGTTTAAACATTTGTTGGAAAGCTTATCTTGAGTACTTCCTCTGTCTAGAACAGTTTTATGAAAGTCTTTATGCTCTTTGAGTTATTCAGGTTTTAGTGAAGTCCAGTTTTCAGCCTAACTGAGTGGACAGGTAGTCTGTTTTGAATCAAATAGTTGACAACTCAAATCTACTCCAAATTGAGTGTTTGATATCTCATTTGAAAGCTCTAGGCGTCTAGTTTGAGTGACCAAAGTTTCAAGTTCATTGGATATTTCAGTTGGTACCAGTTTTCATTTGAAGGTTCTACTGTTGGCAAGTGTCTTAATCCTGAGAAGGTCTTCTACACTTTCTGCTGCGATTAGGAGAGGAATTCTCCAACATTTGGTATCAGAGCCTTGGAGGTTGAAGAGGCAAAGCATTGGAACTAAACTGAAGCAAAGGGAGAGCTACAAATCAAGGGGGAGCTTCGTGAATTCAAGAGAGAGCGCCACAACATACTTGAGGTAAACTTCAATCTTGGAAGTTTTCAATGACTGATTTAGGACAACAAGTTGAGAAGTTAGACAAAGACAATTTTCAGTCTTGGAGGTATAGAATGATAAATTACCTTAAAGGTAAAGGTTTATGGGGTTTAGTTAGTGGAGATGATCCACAACCGGTAGACCTTGAAGATCCCAACATTACTCCGGCACAAAGGAGACAATTTGCTGATTGAGAAGAGAGGAATCGAAGGGTGATGTTCCTCATCTCACAAGCTATTTCTAACACTATGATTGGTCATGTGCAAAGCTTAGAAACAGCCAAAGAAGTTTGGGAAGCATTGGAGAAGGTGTATGCTACCTCAACAAGGTCTCGGAGGATGCAACTCAAGAACGAGCTCAACAACATGAAGAAAAGCTCAAACCAAAGCATTAGTGAGTATACATTGAGGATTAAGGAGCTTCGAGATCAACTAGCATCAGTTGGATGCAAGATAGAAGAGGAAGACATCGTCCAAACAGCTCTCAATGGCTTGAGGAGTGAAGAAAAGTGGAAGCCCCTCATCACAAACATCCTTTATAGAGATCCTCTACCAACATTCGACGAAATTATACCAAATCTTGTGGCTGAAGAGGTTGCTCAACAAGGAGAAGGCAACAAAGGTAAGGACAGCCATAGTCAAATGTTATATGCAGGAAGAGGTAGAGGAAGGAACTCAAGAGGAGGCTCGAGAGGAAGAGGAAGAAGCTACAACAATACAAATTTCAGCCAACACAACTCGGACGACAACAAGGACAACTCAAATGACAACACACATGGAAGAGGTCGAGGAAGAAATAGAGGAAGAGGTCGAGGTTCATACAATCCTCATAAAGGTATAACATGTTATCATTGTGGTAAACTAGGACATTATGCAAATGATTGTTGGCAAAAGAATGGAAGGCTGAATGGAGGCAACCAAAGGAGCCAAAATAACTATGCGAGTACATCAAGTGAAGGAGACAAGCAAACCATGCTTGCCATGAAGCATGACTACAACAACTCGAGAAGTGATGACCAAAAATGGTTCATAGATTCAGGTTGCAGCAACCATATGACATGCCAAGGAGATTTGTTCACAAAGCTACAAGCTCCAAGTGGAAAAGGATGTGTAGAGACCGGCGATGAAACTCAACATGCAATTGAGCATGTTGGAGATATCAAGCTTGGAGACAAGAAGGTATTGGCTGATGTTCTTCATGTTCCTACTATTGCAAAGAATTTGATTTCAGTAGGACAAATGGTAGAGAAAGGATATCATGTTATCTTCAATGAAAAAGGCTGCTTTATAAAGAATCCAAAAGAAGGATTCAAGGTCATTGCTCAAGGAAGGAAAGAAGGAAGGATGTTCACTTTGGGCATTCAACAACCGCATGGAAAGGTGATGTATATTCAGTTTGGAAACAAGAGGATAGCTGAAATCGATTTGTGGCACAAAAGGTTTGGACATATCAACATTCCCAAGCTCAAGGACATGAGCAACCATGAAGTGGTAAGAGGTCTTCCAAGATTCAGTGATGCCGGACTACATGAGTTTTGTGAAGCATGCCAACTAGGAAAGCAAACTCGACAACCATTCAAGAAAAGCAACTATGTGGCAAGGAATGTCCTCGACTTGATACACACGGATGTATGGGGACCATCACAACAACCATCAGTGGCTGGTAATAGATATTTTGTCACTTTTATTGATGATCATTCAAGGAAAGTATGGATGTTTTGCATAAAACAAAAATCAGATGTGTTCTCCATGTTCAAGAGATTTAAAGCACATGTAGAAAAGGAAACAGGACGCTACATAAAGACCTTGAGGTCCGATGGAGGAGGAGAATATTTCTCCAAAGAAATTTCAGACTTTCTTTATGAAAATGGAATCAAGAGACAATTTACATGTAGGTACACACCTCAACAAAATGGAATAGCTGAAAGGAAAAATCGACATATCACAGAAGTTGCAAGATGCATGCTCAACGAGATGAAGATGCCACTAAACTATTGGGCTGAAGCAACTAGTATGGCCGTTTATTTGATGAACAAGTGCACAACGGCTAGAGTGCATAATCTAACTCCCGAGGAGGTTTATTCCGGTAAGAAGCCTGACCTTACACATCTCAAAGTTTTTGGATGTGTGTGTTATGTTCACATCCCTCAAGAACTAAGGACAAAGATGGAGGCAAAGTCCGAAAAATGTATTTTTATTGGATATTCATCGGAGCAAAAGGGATATAGGTGCTACAATCCGGTGACAAAGGAGCTACGAGTCTCACGAGATGTGGTATTTGATGAGCTAAGACCATGGTTTGGAGACAAAGGGAAAGAGAAGACTCTTGAAGAAGATTGCGAAGATGATGAAGGTGCTGTCCAAGAAGAATTTCAGCAAACGAGCACTCAAATGTCAGGTCCAGAAGCTTCTACATCACTTGGAGAAAGCTCAACATGGAAGGGGAGGCTAAGGAGTCATTCCTCATCACCAACATCAGCTTATGAAAGATCTAAAGCCGAAAGTGCTGCCCAAAATAGTGATTCAAATACAAGTGAAGAAGAGTATGAAGAGGTGATCACACCGAAGGTAAAGTTGAACCGATTGAAGAAGCAATGTTCAAAAGGAAATGAAAGGAGGTCTTCAAGAGCAAGGTATCCAATTGAAAGGCTGAGCTATGATAGTTTTATTGCAAAAAATTTTGCATATATGACACAGGTGGTCAAAGATAAAGAACCGGATGCATATGAAGAAGCATGTACACAAAAAGAATGGCAAGAAGCTATGCAAGAAGAGATGAAAGCTCTCAAGGACAATCACAAATGGGAGCTAGTTCCAAAGGCTGAAGGTATGAAGATTGTTCCAAATAAATGGGTGTTTAAAATAAAGAGAAATGCTGACGGCTCTCTAGCAAGGCATAAAGCTAGACTAGTAGCAAAAGGATTCAAGCAAACTCACGGCATCGATTATGAAGAGACTTTCAGCCCGGTTGCAAAGATGGGAACAATTAGAACCTTGATTGGAGTGAGTGCAGCAAGGAGATGGCCATTGTACCAACTCGACATAAAAAATGCTTTTCTCAATGGTGAACTTCAAGAAGAGGTATACATGAGTCAACCGATTGGATTTGAAGACAAAAAGCATCCAAATTTTGTTTGTGGATTGAAGAAAGCTTTGTATGGGCTGAAGCAAGCACCACGTGCTTGGAATCAAAGATTGGTCGAGTACCTCACAAGGTGTGGGTATAGTCCAAGTAATGCAGATCCCTCTCTCTACATGAAGAAAGAAGAAGGCAAGCAGGTATATATTTGCATATACGTTGATGATCTCATCATAACAGGAAGTAATGTTACAGGAATACAAGAGATCAAAAGGAAACTCGGTAAGGAGTTTAAAATTTCAGATCTTGGTGAGCTGAAATACTTTTTAGGCATTGAGATAGTCTATGGGAAAGATGGCATTTACTTAATGCAAAGAAAGTACCTATTGGATGTTCTTTTCATATTTGGAATGAGTGAATGCAAACCACTCACTCAACCTATGGACACAAATGTGAAGCTATGCTCAAATGATGGAGAGAAGTTACATGATGTAACTACATACAGGATTATTATAGGTTCATTGATCTATGCTACAATCACAAGACTAGATTTGTGTTATATTGTTGGAGTTCTTTCTCAATTTATGCAAGCTCCAACAAGTGAACATTTAAATTCAGCCAAACGAGTGCTAAGATATGTGAAGCACACTGTCAATCATGCATTGTTTTATAGATATGATGAAGAATTGCAGGTAAAGGGCTTCAGTGATGCTGATTGGGCTGGTTCCAAGGAGGATAGAAGATCCACTTCAGGTTATGTGTTCATAATAGGTAGCAAACCTATCACATGGAGCTCAAAGAAGCAACCTACTGTTGCACTATCATCTACAGAAGCTGAATATAGAGGTTTAGCCTTTGCAACTTGTGAAGCTATGTGGATTAAGAAGCTCTTGGCTGATCTTGATGTGCAGGTGGAGACCATTCCAATTTATGGTGACAACATATCAAGCATTCACTTGACAAACAATCCAATGTTTCATGCACGAAGCAAGCACATAGAAGTGCATTATCATTATGTTCGAGAAAAAGTTTTGAGCAAGGATGTGGATATAAAGTTCATTGGAACTAATGACCAGGTTGCAGACATGCTTACAAAGTCCCTCGATGCTTCTAAGCTCAAGAGGTTCAAGGACGACATCAACTTACAAGATATGGTTGAAGGTGCAAGCTCACATGTGAGCTTGAGGGGGAGTGTTAAAAATAAAGAAGTAAGCTCGTATATATTTTTGCAAAAAGGATTTTCTTCAAGTAGAAGGAAAATACAAAAATGAAAAATAGAAGCATTTACTTCAGCAAGTAGTGGAGGCCAAAAGAGAATCATTCAAAAGAGAATCAAATCCAAAATCTGAATTGTAAGAGGAGTGGTTGTCCAAAGTAGTGGAGAAATGATGGAGAAGAGCTCTCAAACTCATCATGAGAGTTTTTGGTCACTTGGCTATAAAAGAAGCAAGGGAGGACACTCAATGGGAGAGCAAGAAGGCGTGGAAGCCCCCTTGTATCTACTTCATTTGGTTTGAGTCATTTCGTTCAGTTCACTCTCATAGAGTGTGTCCAGCCGCACACCCATTTTTGGGTAGTCTACTTGTGAGAGTCATATCTCTCAACATATGTATCCAAATTTAGTGTTCAAACATTCGTTGGAAAGCTTATCTTGAGTACTTCCTCTATCTAGAATAGTTTTATGAAATTCTTTATGCAATCTGAGTTATTCAGGTTTTAGTGAAGTCCAGTTTTCAGCTATGACCAGCCGCACACCCATTTTTGGGTAGTCTACTTGTGAGAGTCATATCTCTCAACATATGTATCCAAATTTAGTGTTTAAACATTCGTTGGAAAGCTTATCTTGAGTACTTCCTCTGTCTAGAACCGTTTTATGAAATTCTTTATGCTCTCTGAGTTATTCAGGTTTTAGTGAAGTCCAGTTTTCAGCCTAACTGAGTGGACAGGTAGTCTGTTTTGAATCAAATAGTTGACAACTCAAATCTACTCCAAATTGAGTGTTTGATATCTCATTTGAAAGCTCTAGGCGTTTAGTTTGAGTGACCAAAGTTTCAAGTTCATTGGATATTTCAGTTGGTACCAGTTTTCATTTGAAGGTTCTGCTATTGGTAAGAGTCTTCATCCTGAGAAGGTCTTCTACACTTTCCGCTGCGATTAAGAGAGGAATTCTCCAACACCAGAAGTGTATGTTAAATTTTCAGAAGAATCCCTACAAAAATAGTGATTTTCATCACTAAAAACCATTGTAAATAGCATTTTCTATTTTTGTAACTCCATTTTGTTCAAGCCAAGGAGTCCTTGAGCTTGAGGAGTATTAGAAGTATTAGAACAAGCAGCTAGCACTCATGTATAAGGAATTGCCAAGCTTTGTGGAAAAAGATCGATCCACAAAAGGAAATAAGCCCAAAGCTTTGCAAAAGCTTCAAACTTCTTCCTAGGTGGAGCCTTTGTAAAAAGGTTTGCAATGTTATCCTACGTGGGAACGTATGCCAAAGTGATCTCTCCAGTAGAGTACCTCTCTCTGACATAATGATAATGCACCTCAATGTGCTTTGTGTGAGCATGGAACAGGGTGTTCCTCACAATTGCAGATGCACTCTAACTATCAATGAAGATGGTGGTGGCAGAAGACTAAACAACACCCAAATCAATTAAAAGGCATTTGAGCCACACACACTCAATAGGAATTATGAAAGTTTCTGTATATTCAACCTCACAACTAGAAGTGACCATAGTAGGTTTCTTATTGCTCAACCAAGATATGCATGAGCTACCAAGCACGAAGCAAAAACCACTAGTGGACACACGAGAAAGTAGTCAACCACCTACCAATGCTTGATAAGTGGGTAATGCATAAACCTGCTCATCTGAGAGGCAACAAATTGAATATCAAGCTAAGTTATGCATACGTAAACCAAGCATCCAACAACCTGCTTATAGAGAACAACATCAAATGCATTTAGAGCATCATGAAGACTCAATAGTAGACCTGTTTTTATATGAATGGCAATAGATTTGCAACCGGCAGGGCCGAAATGTTGCAATAATATGCCAATATATATATTTTTGACAAAAACATATTCCCCCATCAACTTGCATAAATTGAATGCCCAAATAAATGATGCAAATGCCCCAAATCTAACATCTCAAAAGAGGCATGTAAATCAGCCTTAAACTCAGCAATATGCTTCTCATTAGGACCAAGAAGTAGCATGTCATTAACATACACAACAATGATGAAGAGTACATCATCTCCACACTTAACATATAAGGTGCTCTCAGTTGGACTATCCTCAAAACTATGTGCAATCAAGTAGGCATGTATATTTTCATAGCAAGCACATGGTACTTGCTTCAAACCATATAATGCCTTTTTCAACCTGCACACTTTGCTTTCGTTCCTTCTTTGCACAAAACCATGGGGCTATTCATTTAAATGACCATTTAGAAACAAAAATTTAATGTCAAACTGATGTACATTCCAACCATGATGAGCTTCTAATGCATAGATGCTATGAATTGTGGTCATTTGGATGCAAAGGTCTCATCAAAATCAAGGCCTCTCTCTTGAGCATAACCTTTTGCAAAAAGCCTATCTTTATACCTATCAACTATCCCATCCGGTTCAAGCTTCAGCTTGTATACCCATTTAGTGTCAATGGCCTTTTTGCTTGGAGGCAAATTACATAGAACAAAAACCATTCTTCATAATAGCATCATATTCTGATTTCATTGCAGCCATCCAATTTTTATAATTTTGTGCTTGATCAGAAGAAATAGGTTCATTCTCATCAAAAAGACTAGAGGCAACCATTGCAAATCCATTTGATGCAAAAGAAGCACTATGAGATCTTGAAAGCATAAGATATGATAAAGATGAAACTAATTTGATATTTCCTAAAGTTTGCACCAACTATTTAGGAATAGTTTTTGCCTCCTCTATATGATCCCTCTCATCAACAAGTGGATCATGTAAATCTACATCAGAAATGGAATGATCTGCATGAACATGTGGAACCTATAAAGGTTGAGAAATTACCTCAATTGGACTAGCACTTGACAATCCACATGTAAAGAGAGACAGCAAAGTATCACACACATATTTGGAGCTAATTGATGTCTCCTTAGTACATGAAAGTAATGGTTGAATTGCATCTTCCAAAGAAACAACATCACAAAAAACTAGAATGTGTTTAGTGTGTGGATGATATAGACAATACCCTTTGCTTTCAGAGCAGTACCAAACAAGAATAAATTGCACTAATACATATGCCAAAAGAGCAAAGACACATAGATGAGCAATAATGGCTTGCAACCATGCCAAGTCTCATATGAAGTGATAGATTTCAGTGCTTTGGTGGGACATATGTTAAGTACATATGATGCACACATAACAACCTCAAGCAAGAAGCTATGTGGTAAAGCCTAACTCTTCACCATACACCTTGCCATCTCCATGAGATACCTACTATTTCTTTGTGTAACTCCATTTTTTGGGGTGTATAAATTATTGTACACTAAGGTTTTATCCCATGCATAGCAAAAAGTGCATTAATATTAGAAAAGATGTATCCTCCACTTGATCAAGACTAAGGTTGCCTAATCTAAATGTTCACTGATTTTCAGCCATAACCAAAAATTGTTTGAAGCACATCAACACTTCACATTTTCTTTTAATTGATAAACCCATGAATGCATCAAAAATGTATCAATGAAAGTCATGAAGTAAAGGTAGTTTCCAAAAGAAGATGTTTGCATAGGACCACAAATATCACTGTGAACAAGCTACAGTTTATGAGCATCTCTAACTGAACCCTCTTTGGGAAGGGAGAGTGC
Source organism: Ceratopteris richardii (assembly GCA_020310875.1). Classification (NCBI taxonomy): domain Eukaryota; kingdom Viridiplantae; phylum Streptophyta; class Polypodiopsida; order Polypodiales; family Pteridaceae; genus Ceratopteris; species Ceratopteris richardii. The sequence continues at coordinate 102,340,832 of CM035416.1, forward strand.
TACATTTTTCCCAAAATACAGCCTTCACATACATGTTTACAAGGTGCCTCAATTTTGGGTCGAGAGGAGACCATATCAGATATCCATAGGCAAAGTAGACTAGCATAATTCGGATGCCCAAAGCATGCATGTCAAAGCTTTACATCAGAGACAGCTTCAGATACTATTCATAGATTTTGCATATTCTACGATCTTATATAGCCCATGACATAGAATGCCAAAAGCAATAATGACATAGCCATTTGAAAGGTCAGGAATTGTACACCTATCATCAACAAGTTTGATGACCAAGCAAATCTTTACCAATGCTAAAGCTGATAGTGGATTTTTCTTGTTCCCTATTAACGTTTGTGTCCATGTGAAAGGCTAAATGGATGTCGAAAACTTTTGTATATGTTCTTAAATAAAACATATAGTGGCCTTGTTAGCCATAGATTGTAAGTTGACCGCATTTGGAAAACCTAAGAAGCCTATGTTTTTGCCTCGTGTGTGCTATGTTTTTTGCATATTCCACAGTCTCTGTGCTGCATACTATGTGTGGCATCTTGAGCTTGCTTTCCACTTTGAGGGTATCATCATGGATCTCTCAAGGAAATTCCATTATTGTGCATTTCCATTGAAATGCTTTACTAGTATTAGAGAGGCAAAAGCTTTGCTCCTTTTTTCCAAGCAAAGAGAGCAATCACCTACCCACCCAAGGGTTTCTCCAAGGCTTATGATTAAGGAAACAACCAAGCCATAGACCTTGGGATACCTTGTCATCTCAGTCACCAAAGTGACCATTGGCACCATTGGTTGCATGTGAGGGATGTTGAGATATCAAGCTCAACATGTGATGATCCAGGATGACACGTACCAAATTTTCGTTTCTTTGACATGTATAGTGGTCATGCCAATATATGTCAGGGATACTTCATTGAGCTTTATTAGATTATCTACCGAGAGTGATGGCATATTTGTTTCTTGCCAGCTCACTCATTCGCAGACATTAGGTTTTTCCTTATGTACTGGTCTTTATATATTGCACTTGTTGTATTCTTGTTTTTAGGTCATTCTTGTACATTCCTTTTATGTAATAGAAGAAGAAGAAGAAGATCATTCTTCCTTGCCTCAATCTGTGTGTGTGTTTCTCCTTGAGAGTGAGAGTGTGTGTGTGAGCTCTCTTCCTTATCTCCTTCCTCGTGACATGGTATCAGAGCCAGCGTGGCTATAGAGAGCTAGTGGAGAAGGCGACGGTGAAGACTACGTGGCAAGGCATGGAGAAAATGCGATTTCACAAACGGCCTCCGTTTGCTACGAAAATCGCCGTGAAGGTAGAAGACCTCAAAATATTTTCGAGAGTTATCCCTTTAGGGTCACTTGTTTTCGTCAGATCGAAGTTTCGGAGCCATCTCGACCTCTGTTTCGAGCCCGCAAGGTGGGGCCCATAGAAAAACCAGGTCATTTTCAGAAACTGTAACTTGCGTTGTGTTCGGCGACACTCATATATTCCAGATCCAGAATTTCAAGCGATTCCGTGTATTGTTGAGACACGAAAACTGTGTCTTTTTGAGATCGAACTGTCACGTTATAGTGCGACAGTGTTCAAGCAGAAGTGGTGCTTGTAGTGTGTTGCGGTGTTGTGAATTGTTGCAGAAATGGAAAACGCAGATGGAATGAGTTAGCTTATGAGCGATAAGCTGGACAAGAACAACTTCCATGCTTGGAGATTCAGAATGAAGAATTTCGTGATGGGAAAAGGCTACTGGAAGTACATCGAAGGAGAGAATGAAAATGCTCCGCAGTTACCAGAATGGAATCGGACTGCAGAACAATTAAGAGCATATGAGGAATGGAATCAAGGAGCACGAAAGGTAATGTATTGGCTATCTGTTAGCATTTAGGATAGCATGATTGGACACATACAGGATGCCAAGACTCCAAAAGAGGCTTGGAACAGTTTGGTCACTTTGTACGAGACCAATACAAAGGCACGGAAATTGCAACTCAAGAACGAGCTGCATACATTGGAGAAAAAGAGCATGTCGGTAAGTGACTACACTCTAAAAATCAAAAGCATATGTGAGTCACTTGCATCTATTGGCATGAATGTAGATGATGATGATAAAGTGGAAGTGTGCCTTCGTGGTTTAGGAGCTGCATATAAGCAGTTCAGAACTTCCATACAGACCAGGGAAAATATTCCGAATTTTGCTGATCTGGTATCTATGCTGATTATTAAAGAAAAGAATCTTGGTGAGGACTCAAACTCCCAAGGAAAGCCCAGTTCTGAGCAAGTATTCTACTCTGGCAGAGGAAGAGGCAGAGGTAGAGGTTTGGAAGTGGAAGAGGAAACAGTAACCAAGACCAAGGTCAACAACAGAATCATACAGAAGGAAGAGGACAGTTTCGAGGCAGGGGGAGCCAAAGAGGTCGCAGAAATTTCCAAAGAAATGATTCAGGTAGTGATAGTAAAGGATGCTGGAATTGTGGTAAACCTGGACACTTTGAACGTGATTGCAGGTTAAAGAATCAAAATAACAGAAGGCAGCAAAACAACTATGCATCCACAAGTGCAGATGATTCTGAGAAGCTGTTTATGGTTCAACATCACATGATGAATACGATGTATGTTGGTGTTTCAAAATCGAATGATAATTTCTGGTATGTTGATTCAGGTGCTTCAAATCACATGACGAGTCATGCAAAATGGTTTAGTAGTTTGCAGAAAATGCCAGTTCTTGGATATGTTGAAACGGGTGATGATACATCGCATCCTATTGAGCATACAGGAAACATAGCATTGTCTATGGAGGACGGAAAGGTAAAACATCTCGCTGATGTGCTGCATGTTCCAAATATAACAAAGAATCTGGTTTCTGTTGGACAAATGGTTGACGAGGGATTACAAGTTAGGTTCAATGCTGATGGATTATATGTAGAAGAGTACAAGCAGGATGGATGATTGGTTGCCAAAGGAAACAAAGTGGGTAGGATGTTCACCTTAAATGTGAAGATTCGTGAAATGAATGCAGCCATGTTTGCAAAAGGTGCAGGAGTTATTGTAGATATAGAGATATTAGGCACAAACGGATTGGGCATGCAAACTTGCAAAGGCTGAAACTGATGCAGTCAAAGGAGATTGTCCATGGACTACCAAATTTCAAAGTTGCAGAAATGCAAAAGGTATGTGCAACATGTCAATTTGGTAAACAGTCAAGAGCATCATTTCCACATGACAAGCATGTTAGTGAGAATGTACTAGAAGTAGTACATACAGATGTTTGGGGTCCAGCAAAGACCACATCTATGGGTGGCTGCAGGTTTTATGTTACTTTCATTGATGACCATACACGCAAAGTATGGGTATATTTCATGAAAGAGAAGAGTTCCGTGTTTACTCACTTCCAGAATTTTAAAGTTATGGTGGAAAAGCAAACAGGGAAGTACATTCAGACATTAAGATCTGATGGAGGAGGTGAATACACGTCAAATGAGTTCAGCAGTTTTCTAAAAAATCATGGAATTCGGCGTCAGTTTTCATGCAGGTACACACCACAGCAGAATGGTGTTGCTGAACGCAAAAACAGACATATTGCAGAAATAGCGAGCCTTAATGGCTGAGAAGAATATGCCTCATTGTTATTGGGCAGAAGCTGTGCATACTGTTGTATACATCATGAACAAAACTTCGACTGCTGCTGTACATCAAGTTACACCTGAAGAGAAGTTTACAGGTAAAAAGCCAAACTTATCACATCTGAAAGTTTTTGGCTGTATTGCATATGTACATGTTCCAGATGAGTTGAGGACGAAGCTTGATCCGAAAGCAAAAAAATGTGTCTTCATTGGATATTCCCTTGAGCAAAAGGGGTACAAATGTTATAACCCACTCAGACGACAGGTGAAGGTGAGCAGAGATGTGGTATTTGATGAAATGTCAAGCTTCTATGCAGATGTCAAAGAAGGACTGAATCTTGAACCAAATGACAAAGAAAATGCTGAAAAATCTAGTGTAGAATCTCAAGTTTTGAGTGGACCGGATGCATCACCAAGCAATAGTTCCAACTCAAATCCATGGAGTGGAATATTGCGTGGAAATTTAAGTCCAGCAAATATATGAAATACATCCAAGAAAGGTAAAGAAAAGCTTTCTACTAGTAGTAAAACAGGTGCAGGTTTTGAAGATGTTGATGGAGATTCAAGTGGTTTAGAAAAGAGTATTGATGAGGAACTTGGATTGCCCTCTATGAAGACTCCAGGAGTAAGAAGGGCACATGCAGATGATACAAGGAGAAGTGACCCAGGACCAAGAAGATCTGGGAGGATGCGTAATTCAGTGCAACGATTGACATATGATAGTTACATGGCTCGCCATTGTGCCTACATGACAAAGGTAATACAAGATGCTGAACCTTCTTGTTTTGAAGATGCAATTGGTAATGGTGATTGGGAAAAAGCTATGGATGAGGAGATGGCTGCACTTTATTGAAATGATACATGGAAGCTGGTTCCATTGCCGCAAGGAAAGAAACCCATAGGTTGCAAATGGGTTTACAAGGTAAAGCATAATGCTGATGGTAGCATAAGCAGGTATAAAGCACGATTGGTAGCTAAAGGTTATGCACAAACATATGGCATTGATTATGAGGAAACATTCAGCCCTGTAGCTAAAATGTCTACTATTAGGACACTTGTTGCATTAGCTACAACAAAAGGATGGACTTTGCATCAGATGGATGTGAAGAATGCTTTCCTACATGGTGAGTTACAGGAAGAAGTATATATGGACCAGCCACAAGGATATGAAGATTCAAAGCATCCAGAATATGTTTGTAGGTTGCAAAAGGCTTTGTATGGGTTGAAGCAGGCTCCGCGTGCATGGCATGCAAGGATTGCTGATTACTTAACCAGCATTGGGTTTTCTATGTGTGATGTAGATCACTCGCTATATGCAAGGAAGGCTCATGATGGCATCACTATTGTGGCTATTTATGTTGATGACCTGATTGTAGGTGGTGATAATGAAGAAAGCATTAAAGAGGTAAAGAAACTCCTTATGCAGGAATTCGACATGAAAGATCTTGGTGTGCTACGCTATTTCTTGGGCATTGAGTTTATACATACAGAAACAGGTATATGGATGTCGCAAAGGCAATATGCCTTGAATATGCTGCAAAAGTATGGTATGGATGATTGTAAGCCAATTTCTATGCCTTTAGACCAGAATTTGAAATTGGATACTACAACAGGTGAAGCATTACAAAATGCTACTATTTACAGGAAAATTGTGGGATGTCTTATATATGTTACAATTACAAGGCCTGATTTAAGCTACACTGTTGGGTTTGAAAGTCAGTTTATGCAGGTTCCCAGGAAGCCACATTTGGATGCTCTGAGGCACACTCTACGTTATGTGAGTGCTACTTTGGATTATGCATTGTTTTATGAAGCTGGTGTAGATTTGCAGGTTCATGGATACACCGATGCAGATTGGGCTGGTAGTACTCCAGATAGAAGATCTACTAGTGGTTTTCTTTTCTCACTTGGAGGTGCAACTATTACATGGAGCAGCAAAAGCAACCCACTGTTGCTTTGTCGAGTACAGAGGCTGAGTATAGAGGTGCTGCAATGGCAGCATGTGAGGCATCATGGTTGGAGATGTTACTTGCAGATTTAGGTGTGGAAGTGCAAAAGCCTATCACTATCTATTGTGATAATCTTAGCACCATACAGTTAGCACGGAACCCTGTTTTCCATGCTAGAACAAAGCATATCGAGGTACATTATCACTTCATCAGAGAGAAGGTATTAGTAGGTGATATTGATCTTGTTTATGTGAGAACAGATGAGCAGGTTGCTGATATTTTCACCAAAGCACTTGGAGCTAAGAAGTTGAAGAAGTTTTGGAAGATGCTTGGATTACAGGATATGGTGTTGAGCTTGAGGGGGAGTGTTGAGATATCAAGCTCAACATGTGATGATCCAGGATGACACGTACCAGATTTTCGTTTCTTTGACATGTATAGTGGTCATGCCAGTATATGTCAGGGATACTTCATTGAGCTTTATTAGATTATCTACCTAGATTAATGGCACATTTGTTTCTTGCCAGCTCACTCATTCACGGACATTAGGTTTTTCCTTATGTACTGGTCTTTATATATTTCACTTGTTGTATTCTTGTTTTTAGGTCATTCTTGTACATTCCTTTTATGTAATAGAAGAAGAAGAAGAAGATCATTCTTCCTTGCCTCAATCTGTGTGTGTGTTTCTCCTTGAGAGTGAGAGTGTGTGTGTGAGCTCTCTTCCTTATCTCCTTCCTCGTGACAAGGGAGGACCTCAATGATCAAGGAAGATGAAGGTTCCTGCTATTCATGAATCAATGAGGATCATTCACTCTACATAGAGATGATTGATAGTAGCTTGACATGCTTGATACTTTATGTGGATGATATGTTGATTGCTGGGAAGTCCTCTTATGACTTGTCAATTCTCAAAAAGAGATTGAGTCAGGCATTTGATATGAAGGAATTGGGGCATGCCAAACATATTCTTGGCATGTGCATTATTCCTGATAGGAGTAACAGATGCATATACTTGTCTCAAAGTGAGTACATATCCAAAGAACTTCACAGGTTCAATATGCAGGGTGAAAAGGCATTGAGTACACCTTTACCCACATATGTGAAATTGAGCAAGGATGATTTCCCCAAATCAGGAAAAGGAGTTCATGAGCAGAATTCCTTTTCAATCTAATATTGGTAGTCTCATGTAGGTAATGGTAGGTACAAGACCAGGCATTGCATTTGCAGTGGGAGTTGTGAGTTGATATATGTCTAATCTTGGGAAGAAGCATTGGGAAGCAGTCAAGATGATTTTAAGATATCTCAGTGACACTAAGGACAAGTGTCTATGCTTGGGTAGAAGGAAAGCATCTATTATTGGTTACAAAGATCTGATTATGCTTGTTGTGTAGAGAATCAAAAGTCTACATTAGGATACATTTTTCATTTTGTTGGAGGTTTTATCTCTTAGATTGCATCTTCAAGAATGTACAATTGTTTCCACCACAAAAGTAGAGTATGTTGTAGCAAGTATGGCTTGTAAGGAAGCATTGTGGTTTTATTGTCTTGCTTGCGATATGGGTCTCCCTCAACATGTACCTCATTTGCTTAGTGTTAGTTAGAGTGCCATTGCTTTGGTTACAAATCTAGTCTATCATGCAAAGGCGAAGCAATTATGAAGGGAGATGACACACTAGTTAAAAAACTATAAAAAGAGCTAAAGCTTTCCATTGTTCCTCTCTTTGATCTTACCTTGTGCGTGTGTGTGTATGTGTGTGCATGTTTGTGTGCTTTCACTCACGCACTTGTGCCTTCACTTGCTCGTGGTCTTCATACCTATCCTCACGTCTCCGCGGATTGACAAGTAAAGGAGGTGGTGCTTACGCTAGAGCTACACCAAATTTTGGCGCCGTTGCCGGGGAGAGAGCTTCGAGGACGAGCGTTGTGATGGTAAGATCATAGATCTGCGACGTTGGAAGGTAAAAAAACTGTCATTTTTGTTCATTTTCTGATTTTTCTTCTTTATCTTCAATATCATCACCATCTCCATCTTCTCCCATCTTCTTCTTCATAGAAATTTCTTGTTTTTTAGTGCATTTTCATCATTTTCATACCATCTTTCATGCATTATTGTGCGAGGAGGAGTTAGGAAGTGCAAGAGAGTGTAAGCGCTGTGTTTTTTCATGATTTTTTGCACATACGGAGCTCGCCATTGCTCGGCGCTCAGAAATTCGAAGTTCTCGCCAAAAAACACGATTCTGTGATGAAAATCGCGATTCTGTGAAAATTCAATTTTTTTTTTTAAATCACGATTCTCTGTTTCCCACCTAAAAGCCTTTTGGAAAAGAACACGATTCTGTGGTCATTCTTAGAATCGCGATTCTGTGGTTGTGCTCAAAATCGCGATTCTCACAAATCACAATTTTCAGCCAAAAAGAAAAAAACACGATTATGAGAAAACACGATTCTGTGGTTGTGCTCAAAATCGCGATTCTCTAAATTTTGAAAACCACGATTCTCTGAGACAAAATCGTGATTCTCTAGAACACGATTCTCTAAAATACGATTTGTGAACCACGATTCTGTGAACCACGATTTTGTGAACCACGATTCTGTGAAAACACGATTCTCTGCTCAAAATCACGATTCTCAAAAACACGATTCTCTGCTCAAAATCGCGATTCTCACAAATCACGATTTTTAGCAAAAAACACGATTTTGTGAAAAGATGATTCTGTGAAAACATGATTCTCTGTTCAAAATCACGATTCTCAAAAACACGATTCTCTGCTCAAAATCGTGATTCTCAAACACACGATTCTCTGCTCAAAATCACGATTTTGTGAAAACACGATTCTCAAGGTACACAATCGCGATTCTCTGATTTCACACAATCGTGCTTCTCTGATTTCACACAGTCGCGATTCTCTGATTTCAGACAATCTCGATTCTTTGATTTCACACAATCGCGATTCTCTGATTTCACACAATCGCGATTCTCTGGAGATTTACAGCATCGCGATTCTCTTGAAGTTCACAAAATCATGATTCTCTTGATTTCACAAAATCGGGATTTTTTCCAAAAGGTCTTGTTTGCCTGTTTTGACCCCCAGGAGCCTGATTTGACATAACTTTTTCATCCAAAGTCCATTTTTTGAGCTCTATAGCTCGTTGGAAAGCTCGTTTCGATAGGATAATTTGAAGTTGGGCTTCAAGTGGGACTAGGAAACCAAGGGGGCTCCAAAGGATTTTTGAACCATACCAAGGGGAAATTTTGGACTCTTAGCCAAAGCTTATGAACCTGAGATCTGGTAGACACCTAGGCAAGGATAGACAAAGCTTTAGATCTTCTCAGTCTAGTGTCAACCATACAGCTAAGTCTTGGGCACAATAACTAAGTGGTTGTCCTTACGTACTAAGATCTGACACAAGTGACTCTGAAATGTCTTTTAGCATGGGGAAACCAGCAAGTGGCTCAGGAACTGCCCATCTACAAACACCAGAAGGACCCTGTAAAATACAATTGGAATATATTCGGACCAACCGATTAGGTGCTCGCATCTATGAGGATGGCTTGAGGCAATCAGTGGTCCAACTCAAAAATCCAGATTAACCCTTTGGACTTGAACACCTAGTGGTCAAGTTCGAAGAGGGTTCATACATTGATAAGGAAGGAACCATGTATGTGGTCACCAACCTACCAGATAGGACTGATGAGTTTGGAAATATCATTCCTGAGAATGAGATAGGAGACCTAGAACAAGGAAATGTAGGACAAGGACCCCAGACTCCTAGAGGCAAGTCAGTTTTGACCAGAGTGATCACTCGAGACTGGATTCCTCAAGATAACAAAAGCATAGAACCATTCTTGAATAGAGAAACAGAGGAAGTCTTTTGGAGCTTCAAGCCAGATCAACCTAGGCAATTGGGCATAGTCATCATCTATGAATTGAAAGATCCTGAGATACCAAGCAAAGTTGTCTACCTGGATAACACATCAGAGAAGATATTCTTGGTAACAGAACATGATAGACATGCATATACTTGGAAGAGTGAATTGATTTTCCCTCCACCAAGATCCAATGTTTCCCATGGCCTCCAAGGAGTAGGATCATCCCACGCTCATGAAGCCCAGAGAGAAAGAACTAGAGAGAGACCTGAGGTAAGTTTTGCACACACCATGGGCAAGAATAGGTTAGGATTTGAAAATGAAAGACCTGAAAGAGAGAGACATCAAGCACATAGGCAACAAAGAGATGAACAGGAGTTTCCATTGCCTAGACCCCGAGAGCACCCAAGAACCCTTACACCCACTCAAGTGATCAAGGCAATGAAGAATTATTTTGAGGGGTCAGGAGATCCTTATGATCATGTGGCCGAGTTCAAACAAGTGTTAAGAGCTGAACAGGTTGAGGACTTGTTCACCCAGTACGAGTCATTTGGTTTGACTCTTAAGGGCACTGCCTTGGCTTGGTTTCAACCACTGAGTAGTCGCAACTATCGCGATATAGGTCAGTTGCTAGACGAATTCATTGTAGAGTTTTCCAAGAGTGGTATTAGGCATAACACTTCATCTTTGATCCACAGTTTCAAGCAGACACCCCAAGAAACAGTGCGACTAGCAGGTAGAAGGTTCAGACAGTACCTAGAAAGATGCCCTGCTCCAGAGTTACCCACTCCAGCCAAACAAGTGGCTTTGTTCTTAGATGGCTTATTGAGCACAAAGTTAAGATCATATGTGTACTTGAAAAGAGCCTAGATCCATAGAAGAGTGTGTGCGGACGTGCATTGACATAGAAGATAACTTGGGTGAGGAGTTAGGATTGTCCAAACTCTATAAGGATTCTGATAGTTCTACTAGTCATACTTCAAAAATCTCCATGGAAATAGATGAGATAGCTGAGCAAGTTGCCAAGAAGCTGGGAGTCCAAAATAGAGAAGCACAAAGAGTCACCTCATTGAACCGATGTTGTACTTGCGGAGGGGACCACATGGCTAACGTATGCCCAATGCAAAACCAAAACATTAGAGAAAGGAATGCTCCATATTGCACTATTGAGAGAAAATACACGAACCACACGGCTCAAGATTGTCCCTACAATAGGCAGGTTGTTAGACAAACTTATCAGCAACCTTACCAACAAGGTAGGTATCAGAACCAATACCAACAGCCATATTATCGACCACAACAGCAATATTTAGCACAATATAGGCCACAAATAGTCTTGGGAAACGAACCATCAGCTCCTGCAAACGTGATTCCAGTCAAGTATGCAGTGGAAGAGGAAAATCCAAATAGAGCATTGGTGCCAGTGATCCCATTGATCTCAAAGAATGACTCTCATGGTCATAGTTCAGACTACTCCCATGAAGGTAGTCCACATGCTTATTACACAGAGTCACCTGAACATAGTGAGATTTACCCGTATCAATATGAGGCACCACCTATGGAACAAAATTGGGAGCCTGAATACTCCAATGTCATGTACACAAATGCGAACCCTTGGCCCCAATTGAGACAAGTAAGATCACCAGCCCCTAGAGGACCATGTTTCAAATGTCAGGGCGACCATTTTCTTCGTGATTGTCCCCACCCACCATCTCCGAGTCAAGGACAGGCTATCACAATACAAACTTTTTGTCCTGATTGTGGCAAAGACCATCTCCCCAGAGATTGTCCAAGAAACCCCTCTAGTGCACCCAAGATTATACCTATTAATGTGGTAGGCTTAGTGGCGGATTCAAGTTCAAGTTGTAGTAATGTGGCTCCTATACAAGCTGTCACTAGAGCACAAGCCTTAAAACAGGATAAACCAGCATAGCAATCGGAGTCAAGTGAATCGGGAGAACCTAGTAGGAGGAAAACAAGAACATGGAAAGATACCAGAGAGAAGGCTAATCGCAAGTGGAATAAAAAGTTATCAGAACTAGAAGAAAGCTTGAAAGATGCAAAAACAAAAATAGAAGACATCGCATCTCAAAACCCCTTGCATGTCGACACTCCATCCACTCCACCTCATCCCACCCCACCACCCATTGTAAATAGACCGCAAACAGGGTCTGTTCTGGCAGATCCAACCCCAGAAGGCTTGGACATGATGTTCAAGGCCTATGAGGCTCGACTTCAAGAAGGGCCAACAGCTGTAAACCTAGACAAGAGTTACCCTAGAGCAGATTTAGAGATTGAACGGATGAAAATGTGCATGAAAATGGTAGAACAAGCTCAAGCTATACTTGAGACTAGTCAAAAGTTCAATCAGACAAACTCTGTCAAACCGGATTTGCATTTCCAAGGCTTACTAGAAAGATTAGAGCAATTGGTAAACAAACCACAAGTTTCTTTACCTCCACAGGCTCAACCAGTTATTGAAAGAGGAAGCTCACCACCAATGGGAGCTTATGTTCCTAATTCCACGGATGCTGGAATACCTTCTTCAATTCAACAGTACTCTCAAGAGTTCTTGCGGGAAATACAAGAAGAGAAATGGGCCAAGGAGAAGGGTAATTCCCCTCCTATTCCTGAGATTGATGATCTTCATGATCAATTTCCCCAAGACATTCCATCTATTTACGGAGATGAAGCAGAACAACAAGAAGATGAAAGGTTAGATTTTGAATCTAATACCTTAGAGGAACTGCCTCAATTTCCAGGCCCATGGGAATCTGAATCTTTTTAGATCAGAGCTCCCACAATACTCGTCAGACATGAAGACTCAGTGGTCCCAAGGAACACCAATGTCGTGAAGAACACTGAGGTTCAATGTCATCTCACTATAGAAGAGCTGCTCAAAGCAAAACCCGAGCTATGGAATCATGTGAAGGATCAGGTTCCAGAACTTGATTTCAATATGCCAAAAGCAGGCTCTAAGCAAAAAGTGACAGAGATACCTCTAGACAAAATAGGGGACATGTGTGAGGGTGAAGAAGGTAATACTTATCTTCCATTCACTTACCAAGGTTACACAACCAAAGCAATCATAGATTCAGGTGCTGGTGTTGCCATTGCGACCACCTCTTTGTGGAAGCAATGGGGCAAACCCACATTAAGACCAACTAGAATGAAGCTTCAAATGGCTGACGGTCATTTTGAAAGACCTCTAGGATTGTTCGAAGGGATAACTCTAACCACTTGTGGTTTGGAGTTTGAACATACATTTGCTATATGTGACTTTGAGAAAAAGAACGTCCATGAGATGATCCTAGGAAGACCCTTCCTACGACAATTGCAAATAGTACAAGATTGGGGAACCAACTCCTTGTACTTGCAACACTTAGGGGTCACCACCAAGGTCAATTTGAAGGATTACACCTTCAGAGATGTACCACCCCTACAGTGGAATTCTATCCACAAAGCGAAAGAAGATTCTATCTCAGTGCAGTCTGAAAGTTCACCTGATCCATCATGGTTGCATGAAGATACTCATTTGTGGATGTGCAAGTTCGCAGAGGAAGAGGAAAAACGTTTAAAGGCAAGCGAAGAAGGAACTTCGCCAGGAGATAGACCAGTGAAAGACCCAGCCTACACACCAATGATCTTTCTAGATGAGGAATTTGAGCCTCATGGCTGGCCAGAAATCTTAGCCACCATGGACATTGCTCTCAATGAAGAACAATGGACACCTCATTGTGATGAGGAGGGTTATGATATTTTAGTATTCATGTGTCAGCCCTTGCTAGAAGAATGTGACGCTAGTGATGTCATAGAAGAAGAAGAGAATGATGATGATATAGAGTCCATTGTGATGGATAGTTGTTTTAACTCAGAGCAGCACTATCTAGAAGATATAAGAGTGTTCACCCAGAAAGAAGAAGAACCTCTCACAAGTATTAAAACGGTAAATTCAAAGGATGGGAGTGAGAGCAGTCAAAAGAAAAAGAAAAGAAAAGTAGTGAAACAACAAGAGGAGGAATCATTGTTTGAAGTACCAGAAAACTTCAAGAAATATGAAGTTGAGGACCGCAAAATTTTGGTACAAATGCCTAAGAGAGAGGCCATCATAGGAGAATCATACGATAATAAAGAAAAGACCAAGAAAATTGTAGTGACCATTGAAGAGAACGAAGAGAGATGCACATATATAGGAGATGACCTAAGTGCAAGAGAAGAAATGGAGCTTATAGCTCTATTAAGGGAATATAGGGATGTGTTTGCGTGGCACTATAGAGACTTGAAGGGGGTAGACCCAAGAATATGCTCTCATACGATCCCCATGACTGTTGATGCTAAGCGCACCAAACAGAAGCCCTACACGTATAATGACACTTATGCAACTAAAATAAAAAGAAGAAATTGATAGGCTGATTGAAGATAGATTCATCTATGAGATTGAGCATATTGAATGGGTGTCCCCCATTGTAGTGGTGCCCAAGAAGAATGGAAAGTTGTGAGTGTGTATTAACCTTAAAAACGTTAATGCCGCTACGATCAGAGATAGTTATCCACTTCCAATCACGGAGCACCTACTGGAGCGTGTTGCAGGCAAGGAAGTTTATAGCTTTCTTGATGGATTTTCAGGTTACAACCAAGTAGCCATTGCCCCAAAAGATCAACACAAAACGGCTTTTGCCACAGAATGGGGAATCTTTGCATTTCGTGTGATGCCATTCGGTCTCACCAATGCACCTGCAACATTCCAAAGGATCATGTGTCATGTCCTCAAAGAGTTCTTGCGAAAGAGCTTAGAAGTGTATGTGGATGATTTATGTGCTCATTCCCAAGAAAGAAGATTTCACATCCCTGAGCTGAGACAAATCTTCAACAAGTGTAGAGAATATCGAGTGTGTCTGAACCCGGAAAAGTGTGTGTTCATGGTGCGTCAAGGTAAAATCTTAGGTCATATTGGTTCTAAGAATGGAATCTCAACAGATGAAGATAAGTTACGAGCCATAGCAGAGTTGCCAAGGCCAAGGAATGTTAAGGAGGTACAAGCCTTTATGGGCCATTGTGGATATTACCATAGGTTTATCCACATGTACGCGATCAACGCTAGACCCCTTTATGCCTTGTTGTCTAATTTTGAGTGGAACGACGAATGCGAGAATTCTTTCAATGAACTGAAGAAACGTTTGTGCACAGCACCAATACTGACCACTTGTGATTGGAATAAACCATTCCATGTCCATGTGGATGCATCCAATCACGCCATAGGATGTGTGCTAGCACAACCCACAGGTGAAGGAAACTTAGATTTGCCCATAGCATATGCTCGTAGATAGCTCACCACAGCTGAACGAAACTATACCACAACTGAGCGAGAGGGCTTAGGCATGGTATATGCTGTGAAGAAGTTTAGACACTATTTATTGGCCAACAAGTTCAAGTTTTCACTAATCATCAAGCTTTGTTATATTTGGTCAATAAACCTTGCAATACTGGACGCTTAGTAAGATGGTTCCTCTTACTAATGGAATATGACTTTGAAGTTGTTGTCAAGAAAGGTAGAACCCACCTTCGGGCAGATCACCTTTCTCGCATCACTTTAGGAGAGTCACCGCAAGGAGTGTCTAATGAATTACCCGATGCTTATCTATTCAATTTAGAAGTTGTTCCTAAATGGGCAAATAAGTTGGTACCAGTCCTAACCTTCGGCCCTGCAAATAAGAATGTGAAAACATCACAAGAAGAAATTGTCAAATCACAAAAATATCACATATTGGCAGGAAGCATGTACAAACAAGATACTAAGGGTGTATTAGCTTGTTGTGTTGAGGATGATGAACATAGTAGTTGGTTGCAACAAGCTCATTAAGGATTGCTAGGAAATCATTATTCTAAACAGTGCACATTACAAAATCTGAAACGCTTAGGAGTGTATTGGCCTAGCATGGACAAAGAAATACATGAATGGATTAAGAATTGTCCAATGTGCAGAGAGAGACCACTAGTGGAGCATGCCACCCTTTATCAAGTGTCATTAATTTTTGATTGGAGTGCTCCATTGGTAGAGTTTATGAGGTCGGGATGATTACCCAAAGAGGCTAGTCTAGCAAGAAGACGAAGCATGGAGCAAGAGGCTCAAGGCTATGCCTTAGTAGGAGAGAACCTATACCGAAGAGGCAAAGATGGTTACTTAAGACTGTGCGTTCATGAATCAGACTATTTAAAGGTCTTAGAGACTGCACACAGTGGTGTTGCAGGTGGACATTTTGGTCCTGACCGAGTGATCAAGACCATTCTATTCTCAAGACTTTGGTGGCCCACTCTCCATATGGATGCTCATACCCATGTGAAGAAATGTGACACTTTCCAACGTGCACAATATCCTATCAGAAAAGACAAGATGCCTTTGAGGCCCATGATGCTCAAAGTGGGGAATAGACTTTGTAGGTCCTATTAACCCCCCAGCTAGAAACTCCCATGCAGAGTACATCATTGTAGCCACAGATTACCTTACCAAGTGGGTGGAAGTAAAAGCCACAACAAAGAATGATGCTCTAACAATAGCTAAGTTCTTATTTGAGAATGTGTTCACAAGATATGGACTACCAATAGAGTTAGTGAGCGATAGAGGCACACACTTCCTGAATGAAGTCATTGAAAATCTTCTCCAAGAACTCTTGGTGATACATAAGAAGTCTGCCCCCTATCATCCACAAGCTAATGAACAAGTTGAGAGCACAAACAAGATCCTATGCAATGTAGTAACAAAACTGGTAAATAATAAACACTCTGATTGGGACAAACAACTCCATCATGTTGTGTGGGCTTATCGAGTTGCCTATAAAACGGTACTCAATGCCACCCCATTTCAGATGGTCTTTGGACAGAATGTTGTGCTACCATTAGATTTCCTAATCCCATCATTAAAGGTAGCACAAGAGCATGAGTGGCATGGACATGAGTTGTCCTCTAGGATCTTTGATTTAGAATGCTTAGGCGAGACGAGGCTACGAGCGGCAGCAGGCATCTATGCTGCAAAGAAAAGACAAAAGGCATACTTTGATGCACACATCAAAGATAAAGGATTGAAAGAGGGAGATCTAGTGTTGGTTTACACACTAAAACAACATGCCCGTAAGTTGGGAAAACGAGGATATGGACCCATGATCATTAACAGAATTTCCACTTTGATAGAAGACCCTTTGTGACCATAGAGATAGGACAAGGGAAGGGTGTAAGGACTGTGAAAGCATTGATTGACTCAGGTGCAGCAAGTAGTGCAATTAGACTTTCCTACTGCCAAGACTTGCAGTTGAACATCAATCCCATAGAAGCTTATCTCATAGGATTGGGAGGTGTGGAAACCCCTTGTTTGGGCAAGGTGGAACTTCCCATCTACCTTCAAGATGTTCCAATGAAAGTCAAAGTGCTAGTGTGTCAAGATGAGAACCTTACAGAACCACTTGTCTTCGGTCAAGATTGGATCTATGACCATGCAGTTAACTTAAACCTAAGAAGTCAAATTCTTCAAGTTTGGGTACATGAACAATGCATTACATTAGAATTAGAGAACTGCATGCTCCTAGATCATGGAACCACACACTCTCTTAGTTCTTTCAAGACTAATCATATGGAAGAAGATGTTGTATGTGTCAAAAGCTCTATGATGTAGAAGGAGTCAATCGTGGAAGAACAGGTTCGAAGGCGGGTGGATCTTTGCACTAGAGGGTCTCTTCTCAATACTTCCTTTCGGGCTTCCCCTTCTTCTTCATCTTACTTTCGTGAAGCCATCTGGGTCCATTTCCAAGAGTTGTGTTTCTTTCCCTTTTTTAGACTCCAATGGATGCTCTTCTAAGGTGCTCTCGACCCCTACCACAACTTTGTTCACTGTTACATTAGTCATCTCTAGGTTTTTCTTGTTGTAATTGGAATTTTATCTTAAAAGACATTCCTTTGTTATGTGGACCTACATTCTAGAGGAAAACAAGCATTTGGCAAGTTCTTGTATTTAATGTCGTGCTCAAGGATTTCCTCTTCTCCAATGCCTATGGCGATTTTAAAGGGGAGATCTTTGTTTAGATCTGCTTCAACACAATCTTAAGAATTGACTTTGAATATTGGAGCCTTCTAAGACATAGAATCAATGTGTGGGACGACTCAAGGACACTCCTCCTTCTTTGGCGAAATCCCCTAAAGATGAAGGACTAAGGTAGAACAATGACAAAAATCTCCAAAAGATTCCTAGTACCAAGAGAAAATTAGAAATTCATGGCTTTCTAAATAGGAGGTGGTGTAAAAACTGGTTGTGCATAAGATGATAACTTAAGTTTTAGGACCTTTGGCATCCTCTCATTGAAAATGAACTAGAGGTTCTAATGTGGCAAGTTCTCTCAGTTGTGGAATTTGGACTAATGTCAAAGCTAATAAAATTTGTGTTGCCTCCCTTGGTGAAAGCACTGCCTTGAAGGTAGAGAAGAACTTTATCACCTCGCCTTGGTGAAAGCGCTGCCTTGAAGGTAGCGAAGAACTTCATCACCTCTTCTTCTCATGTACAAGTGTCACTGAGGCACAATCTCGGGCATACTATTTGTGTGCAATGCCAAATCAATTGGAAACCATATTTACTTAGGGATGCGATCAGTTGTTCGCATGCATTGTGGAATGGTGTCAAAGGTGAATCTTTCTAGAAGATATGGGAAGAAAGATGCACTCTCACCTTTGATAACTCACTTAGAAGTGGTTAATATAAAAGCCACTTGACCATGTAGGTAGAAGAATCCCGAATTTTAAGAAGTCCCCTCCCTTTAGACACCATAGGATGTTTGTAATATAAAGAAATTAAGAGCAAATGGGCCCCACACGAAAGGGAGGGAGAGGTGATCAAGCTTCTGTGTACCTCTCAGTGATTCTCTTGTATACTTTTCCTCTTTGATAATTTAAGGCAAGTGTTGTTTGAAAAAAAAAATCAAGAATTTATAGGTCAACTTGAATTCGGCATATAGACCTAAATTTTAGGAGTAGATTCTGAGCTAGGTTTGGGCTAAGTTGTTGTAGATTGATCGATTGTAGATGTTTACTCTCCTAGGACTTTATTAGAGGATTTTTTAGTAGCCAAACTCCATCAGAAGATCTTTGCAATTTAGTAGCCCTCTTTTCTCATACACCCCGAGCTTTGTGAACCCATAGATTCTCCGCTCTTTTGGAAAAGTGCGCAATGAGGTAGTATATCTTGAGATTTATAGCTATTCTTTTATTTTCGTTTTTGTTTTCATAAATTTTGAGTGATTCTGAATAATATAAAAGCGTCGTTTAGTCTTTCAAGGGTGCACAAAATTTGCTGTCTTAACTTTTCAGTTACTTGTGACCATCTAGTGTTCCTATATGTGATAGTCTTTATCTATACATAGATGCCATCGTTCTTCTTTTCTCATTCGGAAACTTGTTTTCCAAATAGGATTATATCTATTCGCTACATATAACAGTACATAAAAAGCGTTTAGAGGGTGACATCTTGTAGATTTGATCAATATTTGACTCAAACAAGTCTAACAAGTTGAACCAAAAAGAGGAGCTCGAATACTTTTTAATGCACGCTTATCATTATTTTTGTACTTACCACTAGATCCAAATTATCAAGTGAAAAAAAATGGTGCATTGTACGGTTTGTTTAGGGATGAGATCATTCGTGGGCTGCACTCTTTTTGAAAGTATGATTTCTCTCATTAAAGAGGCTAATAACAGAGATGCCACGTATGTTCCCTAGAATTAGTGGGAATTACAAAAAAGGTTAGAGGATTTGTCAAGGATTTATATAGTATAGTACAAAGGAAACGATGAAGTTTGTTCCCAGGCCTCTCCATTCACTATTGTGTTAAGATGTGAACCTAACACTTTTGGATCCATTATGCATAATTCATTATATTGCAACTTCTCTATTCATGTAATTAAATCTAGAAATTGAATCCTTAGCAAATATTGAGGCAAGCTCAAAAAATCCTTGCAGAAGTCATCATTTCCAATGAAGAACTTTGTTTTCTGCACAAAAAATACTAAGGATTAATTAATGTTGGAGTTTGAGTTCTGTCAAGCACATGAACAACACAAGGAAGAAAAAAGCTTGAAGCACAACAGAACATTGAATGAATTATCAAGTGAATGTACAAAGATAAGTGGCACGTTAGGGTTATAGGTGTAAAAAGTCTGCCGGTTGTCCTAAGTGTGTTCACACACATCACTACCCGAATATATCATTCAATCCCCTGAGAGTGATGTAATGAACAAGCAGCTTGCACTCATGTATAAGGAGGTGCCAAGCTATGTGAACAGAGATCAATTCACAAGAGGAAATAAGCCCAAAGCTTTGTAGAAAGCTTCAAACTTCACCCTATGTAGAGCCTTTGTGAAAAGCTCTACAATGTTATCCTGTGTGAGCACATACGCCAAACTAATCTATCCAATAGAGAACCACTCCCTATCATAATGATAATGCACCTCAATGTGCTTTGTTTGAGCATGGAACATAGGAATCCTCACAATTGCCAATGCACTCTAGCTATTAGGGAAGATGGTGGTGGTAGAAGACTGACCAACACCCAAATTAGCCAAAAACAATCTGAGCCACACACACTCAACAATGTTTATGAAATTTGTCCTATAGTTAGGCTCACAACTAGAAGAGGCCATAGTAGGCTCCTTCTTGCTCAACCACGATATGTATGAGCTACCAAGCATGAAGCAAACATCACTAGTGGACACACTAGTGTCATAGCAACCAACCCTATGGTGTCTGAAGGGAGGGGACTTCAGGCAGCTACTAATTCTTTTGCCTAAGAAGCTAAGGGTTTTATCATTTGATGAAGATTGGAAGTGGGCCTTTGTCACTAGACATAATGAGTCTATTTGGTTCCTAGTCAAGGGAAGTAGTCCTGTTGATACAAAGAACCACCAAAGAGAAAAGAATTCATGGGAAAAATGACGCATGTGGAAACACCTCTGGAACCAAGACATGAGATAGTGGATCAAGGTTAAGGACATTGATACATCTTTAAGAATGGACTTTGAAAATTGGAGCCTTTTAAGACATAGAATCAACGCATAGGAGACTCAAAGACACGCCTCCTTCTTGGGCAGAATCCCCCAAAGATTGAAGGATTAAGGTGCAGCAATGGCAAAAACAATTTTGAAAAGATGCTAATATCAAGAGAAAATTAGAAATTCATGGCTCATTAAATAGGAGGTGGTGGAAAAAAGTGGTTGTGCATAAGATGGGAGTTTAGTTTTATGGACCTTTTGCATCCTCACATTGAAAATCAAATAGTGGTTCTAATGTGGCAAGTTCTCTAGGCTGTGAAATTGGGACTAATGTCAAAGCTAATAAAATTTGTGTTGCCTCTCCTTGGTGCAAGCTCGGCCTTGAAGGTAGAGAAGACCTTGCTCACTTGTTCTTCTCATGTACAGGTGTCATTAAGGCACAATCTTGACCAAACTATTTGTGTGAAATTCCAAATCAATTGGAAATAAGATTTACTTCCAAAAGCGATCAGTTGTTCCTATGCATTGTGGAATGGTTTCAAACGTGAATCTTTTGGGAAGATATGGGTCCCCGAGTGTAAGAAGTCCCCTCCCTTTAGACACCATAGGATGTTTGTAATTAAAAAAAAGAACAAATTCAAGAGCAAGTGGGCCCCACACGAAAGGGAGGGAAAGGTGATCAAGCTTGTGTGTACCTCTGAGTGATTCTCTTGTATAAATTTCCTCTTTGGTAATTTAAGGCAAGTATTGTTTGAAAAAGAAAATAGTTAACAATTTATAGGTCAACTTGAATTCGGCATATAGCCCTAAATTTTAGGAGTGAATTCTGAGGTAGGTTTTACTAACGTTTGGGCTAAGTTGTTGTAGATTGATAGATTGTGGAAATTTAGTCTCCTAGGGACTTTATTAGAGGATTTCTTTAGTAGCCAAACTCCATCAGAAAATCTATCTAATTTAGTAGCCCTCTTTTTTCGTACACCCCGAGCTTTGTGAACCCATTGATTCTCCGCTCTTTTTGAAAAGTGCACAGTCAGGTAGTATAGCTTGAAGTGTATCATTATTCTTTTATTTTCCTTTTTCATATAAAAGAGTCGTTTAGTGTTTCAAGGGTGCAAGAAATTTTCCGTCTTAGCTTTTGGTTACTTGTGAGCATCTAGTGTTCCTATGTGTAGCCTTTATCTATACATAGATGCCGTGAGAGTCCATCGTTCTTCTTTCCTCAGTCGGATCTAAACTTGTTTTCTTAATATGATTATATCTATTTGCTACATATAAGAGTACATAAAAACTGTTTACAGGGTGACATCTTGTAGATTCCATCAATCTTTGACTGAATAAAGTCTAGAAAGTTGAACAAAAAAAGAGGAGCTAGAATACTTTCTAATGTCATTATTTTTGTACTTTGCACTAGATCCAACTTATCAAGTGAAAAGAAAAATGATGCATTGTATGATTTGGTAATTGATGAGACCACTCCTAGGTTGTACTCTTTTCGAAGGTATGATTTCTCTCATTACAGAGGCTAATAATAGAGATGCCACATATGCTCCCTAGAATTAGAGGGAACTACACTAAAGATTAGAGGCTTGTCAAGGATTTAGATAGTATAGTAAAAAGGAAATGATGAAATCTTTTACCAAGGCCCCCCTTTCCCTATTGTGTTAGCATCCCATGTGGTAGGCTCAAATATGAGCCTAACACTTTTGGATCCATTATCTAAAACTCATTATATTGAAACTTATCTATTCATGTAATTAGATCTAGAAATTGAATCCCTAGAAAATATTGAGGCAAGCTAAAACATTCCTTGCATATTATTCATCATTTCCAATCAAGAACTTTATTTTTGCCATAGAAAATACTAAGGATCAATTAGTGTTGGATTTCGAGGTCTCTTCAAGCACACTAACAACACAAGGAAGAAGTAGAAGAAGCTTGAAGCACAATACAACACTCAATGAAGTACAAAATAAATGTAAAAAGATAAGTGACACATTAGGATTATAGGAGCATATACAAGGCGGGGCAAAAAAAACCCCTAAAGAGGGAAAAAAGTGCCCCGATGGACCTAAATGTGTTCACACACATCTCTACCAAAATATATAATAAAATCCCCGCTTACAATGATGTGGTGAACAAGCAGCTAGCACTCATGTATAAGGAAGTGCCAAGCTTTGTGGAAAAAGATCGATCCACAAAAGGAAATAAGCCCAAAGCTTTACAAAAGCTTCAAACTTCTTCCTAGGTGGAGCCTTTGTAAAAAGGTTTGCAATGTTATCCTACGTGGGCACGTATGCCAAAGTGATCTCTCCAGTAGAGTACCTGTCTCTGACATAATGATAATGCACCTCAATGTGCTTTGTGTGAGCATGGAACAGGGTGTTCCTCACAATTGCAGATGCACTCTAACTATCAATGAAGAACAACATCAAATGCATTTAGAGCATCATGAAGACTCAATAGTAGACCTGTTTTTATATGAATGGCAATAGATTTGCAATCGGCAGGGCCAAAATGCTGCAATAATATGACAATATATATTTTTTTGACAAAACCATATTCCCCATCAACTTGCATAAATTGAATGCCCAAATAAATGATGCAAATGCCCCAAATCTAACATCTCAAAAGAGGCATGTAAATCAGCCTTAAACTCAGCAATATGCTTCTCATTAGGACCAAGAAGTAGCATGTCATTAACATACACAACAATGATGAAGAGTACATCATATCCACACTTAACATATAAGGTGCTCTCAGTTGGACTATCCTCAAAACTATGTGCAATCAAGTAGGCATGTATATTTTCATAGCAAGCACATGGTACTTGCTTCAAACCATATAATGCCTTTTTCAACCTGCACACTTTGCTTTCGTTCCTTTTTTGCACAAAACCATGGGGCTATTCATTTAAATCACCATTTAGAAACAAAAATTTAATGTCAAACTGATGTACATTCCAACCATGATGAGCTTCCAATGCATAGATGCTATGAATTGTTGTCATTTGGATGCAAAGGTCTCATCAAAATCAAGGCCTCTCTCTTGAGCATAAACTTTTGCAAAAAGCCTATCTTTAAACCTATCAACTATTCCATCCCGTTCAAGCTTCAGCTTGTATACCCATTTAGTGTCAATGGCCTTTTTGCTTGGAGGCAAATTACATAGAACAAAAACCATTCTTCATAATAGCATCATATTCTGATTTCATTGCAGCCATCCAGTTTTTATAATT
Source organism: Ceratopteris richardii (assembly GCA_020310875.1). Classification (NCBI taxonomy): domain Eukaryota; kingdom Viridiplantae; phylum Streptophyta; class Polypodiopsida; order Polypodiales; family Pteridaceae; genus Ceratopteris; species Ceratopteris richardii. Next base: position 102,364,524 of record CM035416.1, read on the forward strand.
TTGTGCTTGATCAGAAGAAATAGATTCATTCTCATCAAAAAGACTAGAGGCAACCATTGCAAATCCATTTGATGCAAAAGAAGCACTATGAGATCTTGAAAGCATAAGATATGATAAAGATGAAACTAATTTGATATTTCCTAAAGTTTGCACCAACTATTTAGGAATAGTTTTTGCCTCCTCTATGTGATCCCTCTCATCAACAAGTGGATCATGTAAATCTACATCAGAAATGGAATGATCTGCATGAACATGTGGAACCTATAAAGGTTGAGAAATTACCTCAATTGGACTAGCACTTGACAATCCACATGTAAAGAGAGACAGCAAAGTATCACACACATATTTGGAGCTAATTGATGTCTCCTTAGTACATGAAAGTAATGGTTGAATTGCATCTTCCAAAGAAAAAACATCACAAAAAACTAGAATGTGTTTAGTGTGTGGATGATATAGACAATACCCTTTGCTTTCAGAGCAGTACCAAACAAGAATAAATTGCACTAATACATATGCCAAAAGAGCAAAGACACATAGATGAGCAATAATGGCTTGCAACCATGCCAAGTCTCATATGAAGTGATATATTTCAGTGCTTTGGTGGGACATATGTTAAGTACATATGCTGCACACATAACAACCTCAAGCAAGAAGCTATGTGGTAAAGCCTAACTCTTCACCATACACCTTGCCATCTCCATGAGATACCTACTATTTCTTTGTGTAACTCCATTTTTTGGGGTGTATACATTATTGTACACTAAGGTTTTATCCCATGCATAGCAAAAAGTGCATTAATATTAGAAAAGATATATCCCCCACTTGATCAAGACTAAGGTTGCCTAATCTAAATGTTGACTGATTTTCAGCCATAACCAAAAATTGTTTGAAGCACATCAACACTTCACATTTTCTTTTAATTGATAAACCCACGAATGCATCAAAAACGTATCAATGAAAGTCATGAAGTATTTAAGGTAGTTTCCAAAAGAAGATGTCTGCATAGGACCACAAATATCACTGTGAACAAGCTACAGTTTATGAGCATCTCTAACTGAACCCTCTTTGGGAAGGGAGAGTGCTACATTTTTCCCAAAATACAGTCTTCACATACATGTTTACAAGGTGCCTCAATTTTGGGTCGAGAGGAGACCATATCAGATATCCATAGGCAAAGCAAACTAGCATAATTCGGATGCCCAAAGCATGCATGTCAAAGCTTTACATCAGAGACAACGCTTTACATCAGAGACAGCTTCAGATACTATTCATAGATTTTGCATATTCTATGATCTTATATAGCCCATGACAAAGAATGCCAAAAGCAATAATGACATAGCCATTTGAAAGGTCAGGAATTGTACACCTATCATCAACAAATTTGATGACCAAGCAAATCTTTACCAATGCTAAAGCTGATAGTGGATTTTTCTTGTTCCCTATTAACGTTTGTGTCCATGTGAAAGGCTAAATGGGTGTTGAAAACTTTTGTATATGTTCTTAAATAAAACATATAGTGGCCTGGTTAGCCATAGATTGTAAGTTGAACGCATTTGGAAAACCTAAGAAGCCTATGTTTTTGCCTCGTGTGTGCTATGTTTTTTGCATATTCCACAGTCTCTGTGCTGCATACTATGTGTGGCATCTTGAGCTTGCTTTCCACTTTGAGGGTATCATCATGGAGCTCTCAAGGAAATTCCATTATTGTGCATTTCCATTGAAATGCTTCACTAGTATTAGAGAGGCAAAAGCTTTGCTCCTTTTGTCCAAGCAAAGAGAGCAATCACCTACCCACCCAAGGGTTTCTCCAAGGCTTATGATTAAGGAAACAACCAAGCCATAGACCTTGGGATACCTTGTCATCTCAGTCACCAAAGTGACCATTGGCACCATTGGTTGCATGTGAGGGATGTTGAGATATCAAGCTTAATATGTGATGATCCAGGATGACATGTTCCAGATTTTCGTTTCTCTGACATGTATAGTGGTCATGCCAGTATATGTCAGGGATACTTCATTGAGCTTTATTAGATTATCTACCGAGAGTGATGGCACATTTGTTTCTTACCAGCTCACTCATTTGCGGACATTAGGTTTTTCCTTATGTACTGGTCTTTATATATTGCACTTGTTGTATTCTTGTTTTTAGGTCATTCTTGTACATTCCTTTTATGTAATAGAAGAAGAAGAAGAAGATCATTCTTCCTTGCCTCAATCTGTGTGTGTGTTTCTCCTTGAGAGTGAGAGTGTGTGTGTGAGCTCTCTTCCTTATCTCCTTCCTCGTGACATGGTATCAGACCTAGCGTGGCTATAGAGAGCTCGTGGAGAAGGCGACGGTGAAGACTACGCGGCAAGGCATGGAGAAAATGCGATTTCACAAACGGCCTCCGTTTGCTACGAAAATCGAAGTTTCGGAGCCATCTCGACCTCCATTTCGAGCCCGCAAGGTGGGGCCCACAGAAAAACCAAGTCATTTTCAGAAATTGTAACTTGCGTTGTGTTTGGGGACACTCATATATTCCAGATCCAGAATTCCAAGCAATTCCATGTATTTTTGATACACGAAAACTGTGTTTTTCTGAGATCAAACTGTCACGTTATAGTGCGACAGTGTTCAAGCAGAAGTGCTGCTTGTAGTGTGTTGCGGTGTTGTGAATTGTTGGATAAATTGCAAACGTAGATGGAATGAGTCAGCTTATAAGCGATAAGCTGGACAAGAACAACTTCCATGCTTGGAGATTTAGAATGACGAATTTCCTGATGGGAAAAGGCTACTGGAAGTACATCGAAGGAGAGAATGAAAATGCTCTGCAGTTACTAGAAAGGAATCGGACTACAGAACAATTAAGAGCATATGAGGAATGGAATCAAGGAGCATGAAAGGTAATGTATTGGCTATCTGTTAGCATACAAGATAGCATGTCTGGACACATATAGGATGCGAAGACTCCAAAAGAGGCTTGGAACAGTTTGGTCACTTTGTACGAGACCAATACAAAGGCACGGAAATTGCAGCTCAAGAACGAGCTGCATACATTGGAGAAAAAGAGCATGTCGGTAAGTGACTACACTCTAAAAATCAAAAGCATATGTGAGTCACTTGCATCTATTGGCATGAATGTAGATGATGATGATAAGGTGGAAGTGTGCCTTCGTGGTTTAGGAGCTGCATATAAGCAGTTCAGAACTTCCATACAGACCAGGGACAATATTCCAAATTTTGCTGATCTGGTATCTATGCTGATTATTGAAGAAAAGAATCTTGGTGAGGACTCAAACTCCCAAGGAAATCCCAGTTCTGAGCAGGTATTCTACTCTGGCAGAGGTAGAGGTTTTGGAAGTGGAAGAGGAAACAGTAACCAAGACCAAGGTCAACAACAGAATCATGCAGGAGGAAGAGGACAGTTTCGAGGCAGGGGGAGCCAAAGAGGTCACAGAAATTTCGAAAGAAATGATTCAGGTAATGATAGTAAAGGATGCTGGAATTGTGGTAAACCTGGACACTTTGAACGTGATTGCACGTTAAAGAATCAAAATAACAGAAGGCAGCAAAACAACTATGCATCCAAAAGTGGAGATGATTCTAAGAAGCTGTTTATGGTTCAACATCACATGATGAATATGATGTCTGTTGGTGTTTCAAATCGAATGATAATGTCTGGTATGTTGATTCAAGTGCTTCAAATCACATGACCAGTCATGCAGAATGGTTTAGTAGTTTGCAGAAAATGCCAGTTCTTGGATATGTTGAAACGGGTGATGATACATCGCATCCTATTGAGCATACAGGAAACATAGCATTGTCTATGGAGGACGGAAAGGTAAAACATCTCGCTGATGTGCTGCATGTTCCAAATATAACAAAGAATCTGGTTTCTGTTGGACAAATGGTTGACGAGGGATTACAAGTCAGGTTCAATGCTGATGGATTATATGTAGAAGAGTACAAGCAGGATGGACGATTGGTTGCCAAAGGAAACAAAGTGGGTAGGATGTTCACCTTAAATGTGAAGATTCGTGAAATGAATGCAGCCATGTTTGCAAAAGGTGCAGGAATTATTGTAGATATAGAGATATGACACAAACGGATTGGGCATGCAAACTTGCAAAGGCTGAAACTGATGCAGTCAAAGGAGATTGTCCATGGACTACCAAATTTCAAAGTTGCAGAAATGCAAAAGGTATGTGCAACATGTCAATTTGGTAAACAGTCAAGAGCATCATTTCCACATGACAAGCATGTTAGTGAGAATGTACTAGAAGTAGTACATACAGATGTTTGGGGTCCAACAAAGACCACATCTATGGGTGGCTGCAGGTTTTATGTTACTTTCATTGATGACCATACACTCAAAGTATGGGTATATTTCATGAAAGAGAAGAGTGCGGTGTTTACTCACTTCTAGAATTTTGAAGTTATGGTGGAAAAGCAAAGAGGGAAGTACATTTAGACATTAAGATCTGATGGAGGAGGTGAATACATGTCAAATGAGTTCAGCAGTTTTCTAAAAAATCATGGAATTCGGTGTCAGTTTTCATGCAGGTACACACCACAACAGAATGGTGTTGCTGAATGCAAAAACAGACATATTGCAGAAATAGCAAGAGCCTTAATGGCTGAGAAGAATATGCCTCATTGTTATTGGGCAGAAGTTGTGCATACTACTGTATGCATCATGAAAAGAACTTCGACTGCTTTTGTACATCAAGTTACACCTGAAGAGAAGTTTACAGGTAAAAAGCCAAACTTATCACATCTGAAAGTTTTTGGCTGTATTGCATATGTACATGTTCCAGATGAATTGAGGACGAAGCTTGATCCGAAAGCAAAAAAATGTGTCTTCATTGGATATTCCCTTGAGCAAAAGGGGTACAAATGTTATAACCCACTCACACGACAGGTGAAGGTGAGCAGAGATGTGGTATTTGATGAAATGTCAAGCTTCTATGCAGACGTCAAAGAAGGACTGAATCTTGAACCAAATGACAAAGAAAATGCTGAAAACTCTAGTGCAGAATCTCAAGTTTTGAGTGGACCGGATGCATCACCAAGCAATAGTTCCAACTCAAATCCATGGAGTGGAAGATTGCGTGGAAATTGCAGTCCAGCAAATTCATCAAATACATCCAAGAAAGGTAAAGAAAAGCTTTCTACTGGTAGTAAAACAGGTGCAGGTTTTGAAGATGTTGATGGAGATTCAAGTGGTTCAGAAAAGAGTATTGATGAGGAACTTGGATTGCCCTCTGTGAAGACTCCAGGAGTAAGAAGGGCACGTGCGGATGATACAAGGAGAAGTGACCCAGGACCAAGAAGATCTGGGAGGATGCGTAATTCAGTGCAACGATTGACATATGATAGTTACATGGCTCGCCATTGTGCCTACATGACAAAGGTAATACAAGATGCTGAACCTTCTTGTTTTGAAGATGCAATTGGGAATGCTGATTGGGAAAAAGCTATGGATGAGGAGATGGCTGCACTTTATTGAAATGATACATGGAAGCTGGTTCCATTGCCGCAAGGAAAGAAACCCATAGGTCGCAAATGGGTTTACAAGGTAAAGCATAATGCTGATGGTAGCATAAGCAGGTATAAAGCACGATTGGTAGCTAAAGGTTATGCACAAACATATGGCATTGATTATGAGGAAACATTCAGCCCTGTAGCTAAAATTTCTACTGTTAGGACACTTGTTGCATTAGCTACAACAAAAGGATGGACTTTGCATCAGATGGATGTGAAGAATGCTTTCCTACATGGTGAGTTACAGGAAGAAGTATATATGGACCAGCCACAAGGATATGAAGATTCAAAGCATCCAAAATATGTTTGCAGGTTGCAAAAGGCTTTGTATGGGCTAAAGCAGGCTCCGCGTGCATGGCATGCAAGGATTGCTGATTACTTAACTAGCATTGGGTTTTCTATGTGTGATGCAGATCACTCGCTATATGCAAGGAAGGCTGATGATGGCATCACTATTGTGGCTATTTATGTTGATGACCTGAGTGTAGGTGGTGATAATGAAGAAAGCATTAAAGAGGTAAAGAAACTCCTTATGTAGGAATTCGACATGAAAGATCTTGGTGTGCTACGCTATTTCTTGGGCATTGAGTTTATACATACAGAAACAGGTATATGGATGTCGCAAAGGCAATATGCCTTGAATATGCTGCAAAAGTATGGTATGGCTGATTGTAAGCCAATTTCTATGCCTTTAGACCAGAATTGGAAATTGGATACTACATCAGGTGAAGCATTACAAAATGCTACTATGTACAGGAAAATTGTGGGAAGTCTTATATATCTTACAATTACAAGGCCTGATTTAAGCTACACTGTTTGGCTTGAAAGTCAGTTTATGCAGGTTCCCAAGAAGCCACATTTGGATGCTCTGAGGTGCACTCTACGTTATGTGAGTGCTACTTTGGATTATGCATTGTTTTATGAAGCTGGTGTAGATTTGCAGGTTCATGGATACTCCGATGCAGATTGGGCTGGTAGTACTCCAGATAGAAGATCTAGTAGTGCTTTTCTTTTTCACTTGGAGGTGCAGCTATTACATGGAGCAGCAAAAAGCAACCCATTGTTGCTTTGTCGAGTACAAAGGCTGAGTATAGAGGTGCTGCAATGGCAGCATGTGAGGCATCATGGTTGGAGACGTTACTTGCAGATTTAGGTGTGGAAGTGCAAAAGCCTATCACTATCTATTGTGATAATCTTAGTAGCATACAGTTAGCACGGAACCCTGTTTTCCATGCTAGAACAAAGCATATCGAGGTACATTATCACTTCATCAGAGAGAAGGTATTAGCAGGTGATATTGATCTTGTTTATGTGAGAACAGATGAGCAGGTTGCTGATATTTTCACCGAAGCACTTGGAGCTGAGAAGTTGAAGAAGTTTCGGAAGATGCTTGGATTACAGGATATGGTGTTGAGCTTGAAGGGGAGTGTTGAGATATCAAGCTCAACATGTGATGATCCAGGATGACACGTACTAGATTTTCGTTTCTTTGACATGTATAGTGGTCATGCCAATATATGTCAGGGATACTTCATTAAGCTTTATTAGATTATCTACCGAGAGTGATGGCACATTTGTTTCTTGCCAGCTCACTCATTCACGGACATTAGGTTTTTCCTTATGTACTGGTCTTTATATATTGCACTTGTTGTATTCTTGTTTTTAGGTCATTCTTGTACATTCCTTTTATGTAATAGAAGAAGAAGAAGAAGATCATTCTTCCTTGCCTCAATCTATGTGTGTCTTTCTCCTTGAGAGTGAGAGTGTGTGTGTGAGCTCTCTTCCTTATCTCCTTCCTCGTGACAAGGGAGGACCTCAATGATCAAGGAAGATGAAGGTTCCTGCTATTCATGAATCAATGAGGATCATTCACTCTACATAGAGATGATTGATGGTAGCTTGACATGCTTGATACTTTATGTGGATGATATGTTGATTGCTGGTAAGTCCTCTTATGACTTGTCAATTCTCAAAAAGAGATTGAGTCAGGCATTTGATATGAAGGAATTGGGGCATGCCAAACATATTCTTGGCATGTGCATTATTCCTGATAGGAGTAACAGATGCATATACTTGTCTCAAAGTGAGTACATATCCAAAGAACTTCACAGGTTCAATATGCAAGGTGAAAAGGCATTGAGTACACCTTTACCCACATATGTGTAATTGAGCAAGGATGGTTTCCCCAAATCAGGAAAAGGAGTTCATGTCAGAATTCCTTTTCAATCTAATATTGGTAGTCTCATGTAGGTAATGGTAGGTACAAGACCAGACATTGCATTTGCAGTGGGAGTTGTGAGTTGATATATGTCTAATCTTGGGAAGAAGCATTGGGAAGCAGTCAAGATGATTTTAAGATATCTGAGTGACACTAAGGACAAGTGTCTATGCTTGGGTAGAAGGAGAGCATCTATTATTGGTTACAAAGATCTGATTATGCTTGTTGTGTAGAGAATCAAAAGTCTACATTAGAATACATTTTTCATTTTGTTGGAGGTTTTATCTCTTAGATCGCATCTTCAAGAATGTACAATTGTTTCCACCACAAAAGTAGAGTATGTTGTAGCAAGTATGGCTTGTAAGGAAGCATTGTGGTTTTATTGTCTTGCTTGCGATATGGGTCTACCTCAACATGTACCTCATTTGCTTAGTGTTAGTAAGAGTGCCATTGCTTTGGTTACAAATCTAGTCTATCATGCAAAGGCGAAGCATATTGAAGGGAGATGACACTTCATTAGAGATTTCTTAGTCATTGAGCTCATTGTTCTTGAGAAGGTTTGTACTTGAGATAATGTTGTAGATGCTTCGACTGAAGATCTACCATATGAAAAATTTTGACATTATTGTTTTTAGATGAGGGTACTTGATTTATGATCTTACAATATAACTTTTACACTATGTAACATGCCCATCAGGTGAGAGTTATTGTTTGAATACTTATACTTAGATATTCTTTATTTTTCTCCCTTAATGACTTTGGCCATATTGGCCTTTGGTCGGAGATCGCTATCGTTATTGTGCATGTAAAAGACCAAATGGCCATCAGACACTTCTGTATATGTTCTTTAATAAAACATATAGTGGCTTGGTTAGCCATAGATTGTAAATTGAGCACATTTGGAAAACATAAGAAATCTGTGTTTGTGCCCCATATGCATTGCTTTTTTTTTGCATATTCGAAGTGCCTCTATGGGGAGTAATGTGTGGCATCAAGAGCTCAATTTTCTACCTCAAGGGTATCGTCGTGGAGCTCTCAAGAAGGAGATCCATTTGTGGTACATTGCCATTGAAATACTTCAATTCCTAGCACATAGAATGCATCTTACAATGTGAAAGAACTACTATAAGGAGTATTCAAAAGGATCTTACCCACTCCCATTAAATGATACAAGGAGTTATTCACACATGTGATAGTATTCCGTATAGAGACAAGCTCAAGTGAACTGAAGAAACTACGTTGCGAGGTAATATGCTACGTTACCCCAGTATCAAAGTACCAAACATCTGAGTCTACCATAGACATACACTATTCATGAGAAGATGGATCATAACTACATATAGTAGTAGACACCCATTCTTCATTCTGCACAAGATTAGCAGACTCTATTTTTGGTGTATAGGCCTCTACAACAACCATTCCAGCTTCTTTTTTCTTTGCCTCTTTTGTAGCTAGTTTTAGACAACTCTTTATGACATGATCATTTCCTTTAGAGTATTTGAAAATCTATTTTTGATTTTCTAATTTGTTCTAATCTTTTTCTTCCTTCTTCAACTATGAAGCATTAGCAAATTTTTGCTTACTAGTAGATGAGCTCCATTTACTCTTGCCCTTTTAAAGAGCTAAGAAATCTTGATCTGCAACATGTATATAAACATGTTCTGCCTCATTTGATCTTCCTAAAACAAAAGAGAGACTAACTTCTCAATTGTTAAGGAATTTGGATTGCCTTTCATCATCAATGGAAGAGTAGAAGAAAAACTCTGATATGAACTTGAAAGACCATTAAGAATAGTCTACACAAGTGAACTATCTCATAAGATTTCATCAACAAAACTCAATTATTCCTTCAAATTTTTTATCTTTGTCATAAAACTATCCATAGAATCTTCTTCATTCATATGTTTGCTCTCCAAGTATTTTTGGAGGTAAGCAACACAAGCCTCATTTCTTGCCTAATAAAAAGTTCCAAGTGTATCCAAAGCATCCTTTATTGTTTTGTAAGAAAATATGAGGGATAATTGCACGTTTGAGAAACAAGGCTATTAATGCATGTGCCCTGAGCATCTCTGCCATTGCAATGAAGTTGCTCTACAGTAGGTGCAACAGGAACCACAACACAAAGAGGAATTTGAAGATCATCGTCTTCAATTCCATCTACATCCCCTTCACTAATTGTATTTGGAGGTGTAGTTGGGCGTTTTTCAAAACCTTGCACAATATTCCACAAGCCTTTTGCCACCATTACATGACACATCATATATGCCCATAACATGTAATTGGTACCATCCAACTTTTCCTCAACAACCAACATATGGAATAGATCATTGGTTTCAACCATGGCCACTAACTAAATACCTTGATGCCCAAAAAAGACTATATCCCAAAACATTGAAGGAAACTATCTTGTTGAGCTCTACTAAACTTGTAGCAAACTTCAAGGTGCTTGTATTGGCGAACTGAAACCTATATATATGCTCAAACAAAAGGAAAACAACTCGTGTATAGACATTGGGATAGTGTTTTTGGAGGCCAAAACGAGCTTGTATCCAACTTTTGACACAACAAAGTGAAAACGTTTTAAACTCCTAATTGCCATGCGTATGCTCACCAATTTTCATGGGATTTAGAGAATGTGATCGGAGGGATTTTTTGGTGATGCCGTAGATGAAGCAGCCACTTGCTCTAATACCAATTATTGGATTTGGAGCTCTACTCAAGCACACAAACATCAAAAAGTACGAAGAAGAAGCTTGCAACACAACACTGAATGTATTTCCATGTGAATGTACAAAGATAAGTGACCCATTAGGGTTATAGGAATATATAGAAGTTGTGGAAGAAACCTCTTAAAAAGGGAAAAATGTGCCTTAGGGGTCCTAAGTGTGTTCACACACATCACTACCAGAATATATCAACAATTTATCCTCACTACCAAAATATATCAACAATTAATCCATACCTAAAGAAAACCTATGACCCTTATGCCTTCCTTTTGATGCCCTTCTTTACTAGTCCGTCTCTCCAAGAAAATAAAAAAAAAGTTGAAAGATCTTGATTCAAGGATTCAATATCGAATTCATGAGAAGAGACTCTAATAATTTTGTCTATTTCGTCAAATTTTAGTTTACGATTTTCCCTTGAGTCCTAGTTTCTTATTTCTAGATGCAATAGGAGAATTTTTTTGTGTGCTTGACCTAGCATTAAATTTAATGGTACATATTTCTTGAGGGGAAAAAATGAAGTGGATTATAAAATAGAATCAAGAATTTCCATGGTTTGTTCAAAGTTCTACATACTTCTAAGAAACTACTATCTACATTTAGCAACCCCCTACTCGTTTATTATTCACAGAAGAATAAAAGTCTAAAACCTAAAATTTCTCTATCCTTATCACTCTCATTATTTATATCTATTATGTTCATACAAAATCTGTACCTAATTTTGTACGTGTACTATGAGAAACAATCAAATATGTGAGTGATTCTCTACCTTTTTTTTCTCAAAATGGAACTTTGGTCGAGGCCTAATCTCCCTAAGTTGCCTGAATTAATAAAAGAACAATTATATAGTGAATGGGAAAAGTGCCTTTTGAGATCCCTTGCATCCCACAAAGCAAGGGTAGGATAATGTGGAGACATAATGACAATGATAATCCAAAAGGCGATGGGGACCCAAGATTTAGTTGAAGGCTAATGGTTTAAATCATGTTACTGAGAAGGTTGGCAACTAGGGATTTTCCCATCAACCATTCTTCTGGATTGGCTGCTCCAAGTTAATCGCACATCTTTCTTTCCATATCTTTCAAAGTGCTTCCCCTCTAATGGCATTCCATAAGGTAGAAGAGCTTCCAATTCCTTCACGGTGACCAAGTAATGCTTGTTTCCAATTGATTTGACTTTGTAAGCTTAAGATCCTAGTAAGAGATTCCCATATCATGGAGCTTCTTGGGCAAAAGAAGAAGAGATGGCCAAGGTCTTCTCTGCCCCATAGGAAATGGTTGCACCATTGAGGGTCCCCATAGATTCTATTAGCTTTGGCATTGGCCTAGATTCCACGACAGAGGATTTTCCACATAAGAGTTTCTTTTGAGTTCTCAATGAGCAACGTGCTTAGAGATCCTCAACCTTTATCCAATTTATTACTGCTAGTCCATCTTAACCCTTAAATCTAGGGTGAGTCATTCTCGAGAAGGAGAAGAGTCTTTGAGTTATCCCAGTCATTGATTATGTGTTTGAAAAGGCACCAATCACCATAGTCAACTCTCCTACTAGGGTCAATGTCCTCAAATCTTCTCCATTGATCCCTCTCATGGTTCCAAAGTTGTTTCCATTTACTAAATCCATTGTTGCATAGCTTCTTTGCTATTTGGATGTTCTTAGAGTCAACTTCCTCCATTCCCTTAATAGGAAACCAAATCAAAACATTCTACCTAATCTTAGTGGCCAACTTCCAATCTTCATTAGCTTGGATGTATGGTTTCATCTTGTTCTAACTCTTCCATATGGAGGAAGCAAGCTGTGATCTTTCCAGACTCACCGGATGCTCAGAAAACATTAATGTGAGAAGATGGAGATCTTTCCACCTAGAGATTCTAGTAATTATAAAAGAGGATTTGTTTCTAAGAATCAATTTAGCCCATGAAGCTTTTATGTTGCACCATGATTTGATCAATCACTTGGTTGCGAGCTTATCAACCATACCTCCCACATCTAGAATGCCCAATCCACCAGAGCTTTTGTGGGTAGCACACAAGGATGGCTTGATTTTGGGAACACTTCTCCTATTGGGATCACCCATCTAGAGGGAATTTTTGCAAGTAATTTCAAGCTTCACTAATTTCTTGTCTTTTGATCTCCAACATGCAAGCAAATAGATAATAGATGAAATGAGGAAGATGTTGATCACCATTGTATGCCGTGTGAGGTTCAACTACATGCCCTTCCCAACATGAAAACTTACAATCTAGTTTGGTGAGAATCAAGTTCCAACGTTGGCACATAGAAACTTTGAAGCCCATTGGGACACCAAGGAGCCAAAATATTTGTCCATTGTTAAGCTTCTTCAATTCTTGATTAAACAAAAATTATAGAGGCGGCCCAAGAATGGACAGAAACGAATTTTGGAGTGATTTATTTTAGAACCAGATGCAGCACAAAAAACATTTAAACATTGCCAAAAGATGTTGATACTATTAGGGTAATTATGCACAAACAATTTTGTATCAACTTTAAAGAGTCTCAGAAGCATCTCCCTCTAGCTATGAGGGAGCCAAAGCCTTGGATCTACCAAAGATGTAGCTAATGATTAACCAAGTAGCTTAGGCCATCGGTGGCAATGGCAAAAAGGAGAGGAGCTAGAGGACAATCGTATCTAATATAGCATCTTAATCTGATTCCTTGCGAGATGTGACCATTGATATTAATACAAATGGAGGCATTTCCCATTACTTTAGAATCATGTTGATGAATTTAAAGCCCCAACCGATATCTTTTAGGAATTGGAGAATGAAGTCCCACTCTAGATGATCATATGCTTTGCCAAAATCAAGCTTGAAGAAGAGGACATCTTGAGAAAGATTATTTAGCAAATTTCATGCCTCCCCACACATCAAGAATGGCCTCCAAGATGGATCTTCGCACTATGAGACCCTTTTGATTCTCATTGATCCATGCATATTGATGGGCGATAATGTGATTCGCGAGAGTCTTCACTAAGATCTTATAGTTAGTTTGAAACATTGATGGGTCTCCAATCTTGAATCTTTTTTTTGTAATTTTTGTGAATTAACTTGAAAGGCCCTTCATTTAGAAATTGAGGAAGAGTGCCAAACCATAGGGCCTCTTGCCACACCAAAAGTAATGGTTTCACTCAGACACTTTTGAAAGTCTTGGAGAACTTGTTGGTGAGACTGTCCTGACCCAGACTTTTACCACTAGGTAGAGCATCAATATTTTCTAAAATTTACGTGTCAGTAATAGGGGACTTGAAAAGATGGATGATGTTTTGAGGAATTCGTGTTTATCTTGTTCCAAAGATGACACCCATGCAATCCCGTCTGTGAGAGCTCACACACTTATATTCATTGAGAGATAAATATGTATCCATTTGACAGGCTCTAGAGGAAGTTATAAAGCTACATCTATCTAATTTAAGTGTGTGACTTCTCTATATCATTTTTTGTTTATTTCCCAACACGAAAAACAGAACTTAGAGTACGTATCATTGTTAGCAGACATTCTAGGCTCGTTCATTTCACATTTTCACAAGGCATTCATTGCAAATTTCTAAGTTCTAAAAGGAGTTGAGTAATTATATGTCAAAGGCCATTCGATTGTCACATGAAACTAAACATATGATCAAATGAGAGCTACAAGAGAGTAGGAGAAGAGAGGTATTTCGAGTGGCAAACATACAAGCCCATGTATAGAGCATCTAAATCCCACACATAACAAAACATAACAAAACAAGAGATGTAAGAAAATTGGAGTAAACATAAAGAAAACTTATTTTCACTTTATCTCAATACGTTACCATTTGGATGAACGGTCATATCAAAGACTTGGAAACCTCAAAAAAGGTGTAGGAGTGTTAAGAGAGGCTATCTTCAACCTTCATGAAGGTAATAAGGGCTCAAATAAATAATGATATAAATAATCCATTGAAGACCTCATTGCAAGGGATGAATGATTAAATTTTGAAAGTGAAGGACCTCGCACATGTTGACGACATGATTGCTCCTACATCATGTACATTTCTTATTCGCATGAATGCATCTCCATTTTGTATCTAGGAGGCACCCCATTTCAAGTTTATTTCCATTTTATATTGCATTTTCTTTGTATTTGGGTACCTTGCTATTTGCTTCTACCATTGTATTCATTCTCCTTTAAGGGGAATTATCCGACATGAGATGTACTTTGGAGAGCCCCTCCAAAATCTATATGAGGGCCTCTCCCCCCATTTGTACTTGGTTACAAGCTTGAGGAGTCTACTCCATGCTCTTGGTAAGCTCATTTCTAATCCACATGAGTTTACCCATTTCATGATCTATTCATTTTGAGTCTCACACACTCTTTCTTTTGTGAGTACACTCTTCTTTGCATTTTGCTTCCGTGCGTATACTCTCTACATGGTATCAGAGTGCTAGGTGGAGGTTTTGGTGGTGCTTTTGGTGGTGATTTTGGTGGCAGTGGTGCTTGAACTTTGGTGGCATGCTTTCTCTTCATTGGCGAAGTCTTTTTCCATCAATGTTTTGGCCTCATGTTGCCCATTTGCCCACCCTCTCACCCTATTTTGACGCTCAAATTCATGGAGTTGAGATGAATCTCGTATTTCATAGTGTCCATAAATACTTTTGTAGAGCTCAATTGTAGTTCATTTTCTATTGTGGAGATGTCTTTTAGGAGTATTCAATGTTTATGAACACTATGACGCCATCTTTTCATTCTTCTTAACTTTATTCCAGTATATTTAGTGCTTCGGCTACATTACTATACTCTAAATTACTCACTGAAGTCAATTCTCGAGAGTGGTATTGTGTCATAACAATATTTTGTTTCACCTTTTATCTTTCATTCTCAGAAAGGACGAGACAGCATGTGTGCGACTTTAGAGTTTAGTCAAGCAGGTTTTCAATAAATTTATAGTGCAAATTCCACACGAAGTGGTGAATATGATGCGCAAAAGCACACCTTTGCTCTCTGTCAGTTGATGAAAGAGGTTCTGACCATCTATTTGCACATTAGAGATGTTATAACCATCTATTTGCGCATCAAAGAGGTTTTGACCTTCAAATGTTAGCTTAGAGCCATATTGGTATAACAGTGCCAAGCCAACAAAAGGGGGAAAGGATGTCAAAAGGATATTAAGAGAATGAGTACTTGATATCTTGATCTGTCGGTCAAGGCCGAGTTCAGCAAGAGCGGCGTGCAAATTTTGCATGTCCGATAAGAGAAGTGGCCCAAGCGCTTGAACACTATCATCGGTACTAGCAAGGATTTCATTGCCAATAGCAATGGTTGTGATCTTCGTGGCTAATAGGTGATGTGCAACATTCTGGTGGATCCAAAACTGCAAGGCATGTTTGCTTAAAGTCCCCGAGCACACCCCTTTGTTGGGAAGTGCCACTACCAGCTCCAGCCCCGACCCGACCCCGCAAAGGTAGCCAGGACAACGGGATGCATGAGCACTTAACTTTTGGTTTACCTCCATTGGAGTACTTGCTACCTTGGCACCCTCCAACTAAAACTTCTTTATTATGTCCTGTATATACTTTCTCTAAGTAATGTAAACTCCAGAGTTAGTATAGACTAACTCAAGTCCAAGAAAATACTTTAGTGATCCTAGATCACTGATTTTTAACTCCCACATCATTTGATTCTTGATTTGCTTGATGCCATTAGCATCATTGCCTATGAATATGATATCATCAACATATACACATAGGTATATTACCTGTGAATTACTTCTCTTAACAAACAAAGAAGTATCTGCTTTACTCATGATGAATCCTTAATCGTGAAGGTATGTAGTTAACCTATGGTTCCATGCCCTAGGTGCCTCCTTCAATCCATAAAGAGCTTTGTTCAATTTACATACATATGTTACCTCGCTTGGGTCCTCATAGCGAGGAGGTTGAGACATGTACACCTCCTTTGAAATCCATCCATTTAGAAATGCGTTTTTTACATCCAATTGATACATGTTCCAATTCTTTGATGCAACCACACTTACCAATACCCTGATGGTTGGCATTTTTGCCACAGGTGAGAAGGTTTCTTCATAATCAACTCCCTGGGTTTGTGTAAAACCCTTATCAAGTCTATCTTTGTACCTACTTATTGATCCATTAGAATTCCTCTTGATCTTATAGATCCATCTCGAACCAATCACCTTCATAGACTCCTTTGGCACTGGCTCCCATCATTCTCCTTGAGTGCTTCAATTTATTCATCCATAGCTTTCTTCCATTCTGATCCTTAGAGACTAGGATGGGTAGTTGTTTCTATCCAATTTTTCAATGGTTTAAAGAAAACCATCTCCCATATTGATTTGAATGTGCTCTGATACCACTGTGAGAAGAGATGGTGGACACACTTCAACGATGAGTCTCGTGTTGCAAAACCCTGCTCTACACTTGTGAAGGTAACTTCAGAGATGCTAAGTAGACACCTTCAACTTGATAATGAAGTATTAATACCTCCTTAGTAATTTGGAAGATCATTCTCAAATTGATTCATCAAAATTGATGATTTGACGATAAAAAACATGCTATTTTGGGATTAAAAGCACTTTAGAATTTCACTCAAAGCTCACATCTTGCTAAGAATTGACCAAAGAAACTTTTGCACACATTTAATTGAATATATGATGAATATAAAGCAACAAATTTGATTAATTTTAATGGACTATATTGAGAGAAATCAACATTGGGGTGTCATCCCGATGTTTTTTGGGAATAATTTGCCTACATACATAGGTCACTTCAAATTGATATAGCTCATAGTCTAATGAACAAAATATGATGAAAATTGCGATGAAGAAAATAGACTTAACACTTCCCTATATTAATTTAAATCACATCAAAACAATAAGTAAAGAGAGAGAAATCAGTGATCAAAGTTGACTCAAAATGAGATATGAACCTAAGATAGTAGTTGAAGTAAACTCCACAGATGATCTAAGTAATCAACTTATATTGCACATATGATACATGAATTGATTGTTCATGAAGTATGGGGAGGAGGAACACAATGTGTGCTTCAACAATGATCCAATTCTTCACCAGAATCTCCTCTAATTGTAGTACAAAAGTCTACTCTGGTCCGCGACTTTCTTCATGTGTATATATAGAGAAATTTGAATTCAAACTTGGTTGGAATCCACCTAAACGTTCCTTCATCATAGGGGAATATCATCTAGTTGACTTCTCCTACTTTGGCTTCATGATTTGCACCTAACAAGGTCATGGGATTCTCTTGTCCCTTTTACTTTTGGAGATTTTACTTTTCAATTATTACGAGGGATAGTTTCTATGAATCCTCTTAGTGAGAGCACAAAAGATGTCATTACATAAATGATTTAATCAAGCACTAGGCTTGGATAAAATGCACCAATATTTTCAAAAGGAGTGAACCCTCACCTTTGACTCTACTTGAGCAAATCCTGGCACTAAAGTGCCTCAACCTCTACTTTTGTAACAAATCTAATAAGAAAGAGCATGTGTCTATGTGCACTTGTGGGTTTGAGGCTACTCTAAGCCCACCCACATATTTTTTGAGTTCACTGGCCTAATCTAAGGCTCAATTGGCGTGCAACGGGCTAATCTAAGCCCTCTCCTTGCTTGTTGACTCGTGTCATTTCTTTAAAGTGTCCATCGTGTAGGGCAATTCAAAGCCCCTCCCCCTCACCAAGGATTCTAGTCTAGTGCCAAGCCTTTCAATTAATCTCCAAAGTTTGCAATTATTTTTAAGTAATTTCTTAACACACGAGTGTCTTTCACAGTGTTTTTGAACACTTGACACTTACTCTTGCAACGCAAAAACTCACTTCTTTACAAGTTCAAGTTCACGCAAACTTTGTAATGTGAAAGAGGGAAGCTAGAACTTCATCTATGGCCAATTTTTTACCTTCCTTCACACCCATATTCATGCCCAAGGATGAAAGATTAAATGGGCAAAACTATAATCTTTAGAAAGATGTAATGAAAGCATATCAGTACACCAATCTCCTTCACGATGTAGTAGATAGTCCAAACCTAAACCCAACAAGGCCAACAACCTAGAATCTTGGCATGTCTGGAATGTTAAAGATAAAAGGGCATTAGGTCAACTTCTACCTCTCTGTGAGGAACAGAGAAAAGGGCACATCACGGCATGTAAAAGATCACGGCCTTATATGAAGATAAAACACCCTTAAGGATCTATGCTTTAGAAGAAAAATTCCATAATCTAACTATTAGGCCGCAAGATACAATCAAAAAAGTCATAGCTCAGTTCAAAGACTACCAAGGCAAGTTAGCACTTTCCGACCGACAGATTTTCAATGAAGATATGGCCATCAGACTACTTAACAAACTACCTAGGTCATATGAAACCTTTCTAATGACATTATACAATCAAGGGCAAGTCCTACCTTGGAAAGAAGTGTGTCCTCTTCTTCTCCTTCATGACTCACGAGCAAAATTGATCTTCTCCAAAGAGAGTGCAATGAAGGCCAAAGGGCCCTTTAACAAAGGCAAAAGTACTAGTCATCATACGAACAATGAACCCAAGCCAAGATCGAATACTTCTCCAAGAAGTATACTTGTAACTTGTAGGAAAATGGATCATGTAGAGAAATTATGTTATAAGAAGATATAGACCTCGAAGGCTTGTAGTTCCAAGAATTCATTGAAACCTTTGCAACACAGGTCACATTGCTCCAAGAAGTCTTTATCTCTACCGAGGCAAATGCTCTAGTTACATCTAGCTCCCCTTATGAATGGATCTTTGATAGTAGAGTGACCTCGCACGTGTAAAGATAAAGATTCTTTTCAAGAACTTGAAGAGCACATAAGTAAAGTGTACTTGGAAATACGAAAAGCCTACCTATAGAAGGGAAAGGCAAAGTATAGATCACCAATGCTCAAGGGGAATGCAAGTGACATTCAAATGTGTTATTTGTTCCCAATTTATGCATGAACTTGCTATCAATAAAAGCAATTACCGATCATAACAAATAGGTGTTGTTTGATAACGCCTCTCTCAAAGTAATCATCCTCATACAAAAGACATAATCGCCCAAGGCATTGAAGAGAAGAGCTTATATAAATTATCTTGTTTTCTATCCAAGGAATCACCATGTAGCTTGTGGAACCAAAGATATGGCCACATAACCTATTTACCAAGAAATTCTTCATCACAGATAGCTAAAGGAGTGCCCAAGCTTTGGCAATTCAATGACGTCTGCCAGGCTTGCACTCAAGGCAAGCAACATAGGGCTCCCCTTCCAAAGGAAGTGTTGATAAGAGCTAGGAACCCTTTATCCCTTATCCACATGGACCTTTGTGGATCCATGAACACCCCATCTCTCAATGGATCACTCTACTTCTTTCTTTTAGTAGATGACCACTCCCACTACATTTGGGTGTATTTCTTGAAATCAAAGGTAGAAAATTTTACAAAGTTTTATGAATGGATCACCCAAGTGGAGAATAAAGCTTCCAAGTCTACTAAAACCATCCAATCAGATGGAGGTGGTGGAATCATAAATCACAACTTTGACAACTTCCTAAAACAAAAGGGGATCAAATGACAAGTTACTCAACTCCACACTCCATCCCAAAATGGAGTAGTTGAGAGGAAGATCCAAAGTGTAATGGGAATGGTCAGAACTATGCTTCATAACAAAGACTTACCCTACACGTTGTGGGTAGAAGTAGTGCATACTGCTCTTCACATACTTAATCAAGGCTTCATGAGTGCATTGCACAAAAAGACACCATTTGAAGCATACTATGGAAGAATCCAAAAACACGTCTTAGTCCACCTATCTACACTTTAAAGGGGAACTCAATATTTTCCAAAACTAACTCAAAAGCAAGTACTTCAAGTCAACGAAGAAGATATCAAAGACTTATTGACGAGAGATAGGGAGAACAAAGTCATTATATTTATTATGCCTTGATGCATTAGATTCAACAAATCCCATAACCTACTAATTACAAAGAAGCTCAAGGCCAACTTGAGTGGGAAGATGCCATGCAAATGGAAATGGATGCAATAGAGAAGAACAAGACTTGGACTCTTGTTCTGAAACCCACAAATCATCAAGTTATAGGATTCAAGTGGCTTTACAAGGTCAAATACAAATAACATGGAACATTAGATAAGTACAAAGCAAGATTGGTAGCTAAGGGATACAAGCAACAACATGGCATTGAATATGAAGAAACCTTTTCTCCTACTACATGATTCACAACCATAAGAATCATCTTAGCACTAAGTGCTCACTTTAAGTGGCCCATTTACCAAATAGACATCAAAAGTGCATTCTTCAATGGAGATCTTCAAGAAGAAGTATATGTTGAACAACCTAAAGAATTCAAGATCCAAGGAAAGGAGGACCAAGTATACAAACTTCAAAAAGCACTTTATGGAATCAAGCAAGCTCCCTAGCCCTGGTATGAAAAGATTCACAAGTTCTTTGAAGCTAAAGGATTTAATCAAAGCAATGCTGATGCTAACCTCTACATCTATCAAAAGGAGTCTTTAGTTGCCATCATCATCCTCTATGTAGATGACTTGATATTGACATGTTCAGATCATGAACGTATCCAATTCATCATCACAGAGCTTCACCTTGAGTATTCTATGATAGAGCTTGGCCTACTTCACTACTTCTTAGGTATGGAAGTTTGGCAAACCAAAGAAGGCATATTCCTATCACACAAGAAGTACTGCTCTAATCTACTTCCCACATATAACATGGACCAGTTTTTCTCAGTATCTACACCACTTGATCCAAACATCAAGCTCATAGTAGAGGATTCATCATCACTTGTGGATGTGCATACTTATCGATAGCTTGTTGGCTCATTACTCTACCTTGCACATCAACCTCGATAGACACATTGGGATGTTGCTTAGAGACTACTTCGGTACCTTGCCCTCACCCGACATCATGCTCTTTGGTATAGAGGGGGCATCAAAATCTTGCTTCGATGTTGATTATCTGACATTGTTATTTTGTTAGATACTCCGACATGCATCCAAACGGATAGCCAATGAGCCTTGGCCATTGCTAAGAATCCAGTATCCATGCTCCGATGAAGCACATTGAGATCTAGTACCACTTCATCTGCGAGAAGCTCCTGTCTCAGGAGACTGCTCTAGAGTAGTGTACCTCTCAACAGAACCTCACAATCATGTTCACGAAGGCTTTACATCCAGTTCTCCTTGACTGCTTGGTGGATCTGCACAACATTCAGCCACTCCAAAATGGAGTTATAGAGAGGATTTTGACAACATGAGTACTCCTGCATAATCTACATTTTGTATCAACATGAGTGCATCTCCATTTTCTATCTAGGAGGAACTCCATTTCTAGTTTATTTCCATTTTATATTGTATTTCCTTTGTATTTGGGTATCTTGCCATTTTCTTTTACCATTGTATTCATTCTCCTTTCAGGGGAATTATCCCACATGAGATGTACTTTGAAGAGCCCCTCAAAAATCTATATAAGGAGGGCCTCTCCCCCCATTTGTACTTGGTTAGAAGCTTGAGGAGCCTACTCCATGCTCTTGGCAAGCTCATTTTTAATCCACATGAGTTTACCCACTTCATGGTCTACTCTTTTTGAGTCTCATACACTCTTTCTTTTGTGAGTACACTCTTCTTTTCATTTTTCTTCCACACGTGTACTCTCTACAACACATATCTTGAGGAAAAAGAAAATAATAGAGACTAAGATGGGTAAAAAAAAGGTTTAGGCCCCAACCAAATAAACCAAGAAGCTTCTAAACAAAAAGAAGGAAAACGCAAAAGAGGTAATTGAATAAGAAGTAAAGGAATATTACATTATCCTAAGATGTTATGGTTAGGACCATGGATGAGGGGCAATGATGCTTCTCATCCTAGATCACTCTTTATATTGGTAGACTCGGTGAGAAAGGAATGGAGGACATGAGTTCTCACTAAGTTTGTAGAAGGCTACATACAGAAATTGCTAAGGCGAGGAAGAATGGTAATTACTTCATGTTATGTGTATACTAGCTATCTTTCATAGGACCTTTGGTTTCCTGAGGTGGATGTCTATATAATTTCTCCATGATCTTCCTAAAAAGGAAGATGTGAAGTATCTAGTAGAAGATGTAAAAAATGTTTGAATGCGTGTTATGTGTAGTTGGAAAACCTATTATGCAAGTGAATGCCACCATAGAATGCATGGACATGGAAATCATTGCTATAAAAGCTCATACAAATGTACCCAAGAGCTGTTATTTCATTTGTACGTACCCAAGGTTTATGGTGAAAGAAAATAAGAAGGAGAGGATGTTCACAATGGACATCAAAAAACATATCAAGCAGTGACAATCACAACAAAAAACATATCAAGCAATGACAACCACGTAAAAAAAAATCATGTTGTTGATCACATAGAAAAAAAATCTGTGTGGTCCTAAAAATGAGCTCTCTCTTTTAAGTAATGTGATGTTTTTAATACTTAGTGATGAATATTTAAGACAAATGTGGATTTAATGCATAAGGATTTAAGACAAATGTGGATTGAATGAGATGTGTATGCTAGTTCTAAGAAGTTTAAATGACTAGCAACATATTAGACTTGAAGTAGCATATTATACTTGAAGCTATGATCAAGGATCCCAAGTTTAGGAGAAGCAAGCTGTAGCTCAAGCATGAGTATCACCTCCTTTACTTGTCAATCCGCATAGATGTGAGGGCAGGTATCATGAGCGAGTGAAAGCACAAGTGCATGAGTGAAAGCACACAAGCATGCACACACATACACATACACACGTGCACATGGTAAGAGAAAAAAGAGGAACAATGTAAAGCTTTGATTAGAAAAGAGTTCTCATATAAAAGCTCAAATCTACAACCAGAGAACCTCAAAAATGAGCTCTCTAGCTCTTTTTATAGTTTTTTGACTAGTTTTGGCCTTTTCTAGACCTAGCGTCTGGCCTAGTTAAAAATTAGTTTCTAGGGATTATTTGAGGGCTCAAACAGACCCTAAAAATTATGAAGATTGGTAGGATGATACTTTTAATACTCCTCAAGCTTGAGGACTCCTCAGCTTGAACAAAATAGAGTTACAAAAATATGAAATGGTATTTACAATGGCTTTTAGTGATGAAAATTACTATTTTTATAGGGATTCCTCTTGAAAATTTGACATGTACTTCTTGGAGCTCCCTACTTGCTCCTTCTTGTGTGTCCACTTTTTTTACATGTTCTTGCACCTTGTTCCTAACCTTGAGTGCTAACACTCCCCCCTCTCGAGTCCGTCGTCCTTAACAGACCCTTGTTGTAGTGGTTTTTTCATCTAGCGCTTTGAGAGGTAGTGTCCATCTTGTATGAACAAGGGCCATCTATCTTCCAAACATAGCAGGGTTAGTTGTCCGATTCTTCATCTGTCCCTGAGAGCCTTTGCAAGTTAAGTCCCTTGTTATGTACTTCATCCTTGGATTCTTTCATGAAGATATATTTGTGAGTTTTCAAAAGTTGCTAGGTGCTCAAAAGAGGTTGTCCATGTTGATTTGGAGCAGCTATCAATGGTGGATTGCTTCATTGCTATTCTTATTGTCACCTTAATGTCTACTGGGTCTTTCAAAGATGATATTCATAATATTCATGCCAAGTACTCATAACCCATAATGAGTGATGGGTTAGTGTTTCAATGCGTGGGTTGAAGAAAGTATGTGCCTTGTGCATGGCCTTGTAATGTGGCTTATATGGAAGTTACTTATAGAGATCATTCACGTGACTTCTAAAAAACTTCTAGAACTAAAGTGAACTAACTTTACAAATATAATACACTTGTGAATTTGTCCCTTCACATAGGCCTGCAGTTTTATTCTAAAGTTTTGATCTTCAAATGTATGTCCAATTAGTGATTGTTTCTCCAACAACTCCCCCTAAATCACTATTTGACATTCTCTGTTTCTTCATATCATCTTCTTTTCTTTTACTCCTGCCATGCTTTTGAATCTGCTATTCTTCACACCATCCAAGCTCTTTGTCATTATGTTTGCTATCTGATCTTTAGTAGAAATGTACTCCACTTCAATCTCCTTCTCCATTACCTTTTCTTTGAGAAAATGATATTGTATCTCTATGTGCTTTGTCCTTGCATGAAAAACTGGATTTGCGGCAAGATAAAGTGAACTCATATTATCTCCATGTATTGTAGGTATACCTTGATCAATGCCCAAGCTTTTGAACAATGTCTGCATCCATATGACCTCCTTAGCTGCTTCCACAAGTCCTTTGTACTCAGCTTCAGTTGATGATAATGCTACTGTATGTTATTTCTTTGAACACCAACTTACAAGCTTATCACCAATGTATATCATGTAGCCATGAGTTGATCTTCTGTCATCTTGATTACCTGCCTAGTCTGAGTCACTATAGGCTCTCAATTTCAAATTTGATGTAAAAGGATAATATAATCCTTCCTTTATAGTTCCTTTGATATATCTGAGAACTGTTTGACCTGCAATCCAATGTGGGTCCTTTGGACAATGCATGAATTGTGACAAAACTCCCACTGCATAACTAAGATCAGGTCTTGTTAGTGTAGCATAAATCAAACTACCCACAAGAGATTGATACTTCCTCATATCTTTGTATTCTGCACCATCATATTTACTGAGCTTATGATTAACTTCAAGTGGAGTTGAAGCTTCTCTGCAATTTTCCATATCAAACCTCTTTAATAGATTTAGAAGATACCTTTCTTGTGATACATATATGCCATGATCTGTATAAGTAGCTTCCATTCCAAGAAAGTATGGCAACTTTCCTAGGTCATTGATCTTGAATTCTTTTTCAAGTAATCTCTTTACCTCCTTGATTCCTTCATCTGAAGTACGTGTGATTAAAATGTCATCTACATAAATACAAATGTAGATTGTACCTTCCTCTCTTCTTTTGATGAGTAGACTTTGGATCTGCTTTTGAACTTTGATATCCAAGTTCATTGAGATACTTCACCAATCTATAGTTCCATGCTCTTGGAGCTTGCTTCAATCCATACAATGCTCTTCTCAGCCTACAAACAAAATTTGGATACCTGGAATCTATAAACCCTTGAGGTTGTTCCATGTATACCTCATCTGATATGTATCCGCTCAAGAATGCATTCTTTATATCCAATTGACTTAGGGTCCATCCTTTTGAAGCTGCAATAGCAATGATTGTCCTTATCGTTGACATCTTAGCTACAGGATTGAATGTCTCATCATAATCTAAGCCATAGGTTTGGGCATAGCCTTTCACCACCAGTCTAGCTTTGTATCTGGCTATACTTCCATCTACAAGCTTCTTCACTTTATAAACCCATTTATTTCCAATTACTTTCTTACCATTTGGTTTAGGAACAAGTTCCCATGTCTTGTTGTCCTCCAATGCATTGAATTTTTCCTTCATGGCTTCTTCCCATTGCTTCTTACCTTCAGCTTCATCATAGTTCTGGGGTTCTTCATCATCTTTGACCATATATGCATAGTTCTTCTGAGTTATGTAAGAAGTATCATAAGAATACCTTTCTGGTTGTCTTCTAGTCCTGCTTGACCTTCTTGGTTCACATTCTTTATAAGTTTCTGGATACACCTCTTCATCAAATATAGGAGCTTCTTCATTTATTCTTGCTAATCCACTTCTGGATGTACTTGCTTGCATATAGTCTTCATCTCTATTTACCTGCACAATTGATTTTCCTTTCTCACATCTTCTTACCTCTTCTTCAAATTCTTCAGTTGTATGACTTTGATCTGCATACCAACTTTTCTGTTCATCAAATGTAACATCTCTAGAAACAATAAATTGTTTTGTTAGAGGATTCCACAACCTGTAACCCATCTGCTTTTCATCATAACCAATGAACACATATTTTTCTGCCTTTGGTTCAAGTTTATGCCTAAGCTGTGATGGCACATAAGCGTATGCAATTGATCCAAACACTCCACAATGATCTAGTGTTGGTTTCTTACCCCACCAGGCTTGATATGGAGTCATTCCATTTAGAGCTGCACATGGTAATCTATTCACAAGATATGTAGCTGTATTTACAGCTTCAGCCCAAAGATAATTTGGACAACTCTTCTCCTTTAGCATAGCTCTAGCAAACTCAAGCAAAGTCCTGTTCCTTCTTTCTGCTACACCATTTTGTTGTGTATACCTGGAGGTTATTTCTCTCTTAATACCTGCATTCCAAAGATAATCATTGAACTCTTGGGAGAAGTATTCTCCCCCTCCATCAGACCTCAGTCTCTTAAGCTTTTGACCTGTGACTCTCTCTGCATATGCATGAAAATGCTTGAAAGCTCCAAACACTTCTGATCTTTCCTTCAAAACATATAATGTTATCCATCTTGTAGCATCATCAATGAAAAGAACATAATACCTTGAGCCACTGATAGATCCTTCTTTTGTTGGTCTCCATACATCTGTATGAATGAGCTCTAGTAATCCATCATGTTTGAATCCTTTCTTTTGAAATGGTAACCTGTGTGCTTTTCCCATTTGACATGCTTCACATTTATAAACCATATGTTGACTCTGCACATTTGGTAATCCTAGTACAGACTGATTACCAACCATAGCTTTAATTCCTCTTTCATTGAAGCGACCTAATCTCTTATGCCAAAGATCAAGTTCTGTAATCACTCCTTCACCATGTGTGAGCAAAGCTTGACCAATGTTCCCTTGTACTCTTAAAGTAAAGAGTCTACCTTCTTTCTTACCAGAGACAATCTGATTATATCCATTCTTTAGATCTTCCACAAATACTCCTTCATTTGTAAACCTGACTTGAAAACCTTTTTCAACTATATGTCCCACACTAATCAAGTTTTTAGGTATTGTAGGAACATACAAAACATTGGTTAGCAAATCTGCTCCACTCTTGCATTTCACTTTACCAATTGAATGTACACTATGTCTTGCAATCACCTGTTTGAACTGTATGACTAGAAATGCCTTTTTCCAATTCTGACATCAATTCTATGTTTCCTGACAAATGATTAGAACATCCAGAGTCAATATAAAATACACTTGGATCTTCTTTATCTGATGTGCTGATTGAATTCATCATCAATGATGTATGAATTTCATTCTGTGTGTCATTTGCATAGTTGTAGTAGGTGGTGTTGTAGGATTGATTATGTCCCCAACTTCTTCCTCCACCTCTACCATAGCCTCCTCTTGGATTTTGTCTACCTCTTTGAAAATTACTTTGATATCTTCCACCTCTACCTCTGCTATTATTGTTTTGATTCTGGTTTGATCCTTATTGATTGTGCCAACAGTCATGAGCCAAATGATTACTCAATCCACAGATCCAGCAAGCCTTCTTGTTGTTATTTTGATTACCTCTACCTCTTCCAAAACCTCTTGGTCTTCCTCTGCCAGTGCCTTTACCTCTTGCATAATAAACTTGAGAACTCGACTCCTCTTCATCCTTTGCTTTACCTTTATCTCCCTTCTTCTTGTTCTTCATGTACATTGCAGAACTTTGTCCTTTATCTCCATCTCCCTTCAAGTCTTGCTCAAATGTGAGCATCAAACCAAAGAACTGGTTCAAATCTGGAACATAATGGTTTAATGAAAGTTCTGTTGATAAGAGAAAAGCTTTCCACCTTTCATCTCCTCTCAAACCTACAAGTAGTTGAGCAATCAATCTGTGATCTTCAACATCTTCATCTATGGATCCAAGACTATTCGCTAGATCCTTCATCTTAGTGACATAATCACTAATACTTTGACTTGGCTTCTTCTTGAATGTTGTAAAATCTGACCATAGACTTGCTTTCCTTGCTTTGGTAGTACTTTGGAAATGATATTTCAATGCATTCCATATATCTTCAGATGATTCCAATCCTCTGATGTGGGGTAGCAAATGATCGGAGATTGTATTGTAGGCGTAGGCTTTTGCACTTGCATCCTTCTTCTGCCAATGCTTTAAAGCATCAAGTTCTTCTTTCTTTGGTCGGCTTTCATCTTCAAATACTGGCTTCTCTTCTTCAACTGTAACATATATCATGAGATCCTTACTCATAAGTAAGGCTTGCATTCTCATTACCCATGCGGGGTAATTATCTATGTCTAGTTTGTCAATTGAGATATGATCTGCCATACTCCTTCCCTTCTACTGCACCCTGTGAGCTTAAAGGATAAAGGATAATACCTTTTGAAGTTTTTTGTGTATGAGGATACTTCGAAAGTAATCTTTTGATGCCTTGTGTCTTCAAATGCTTCACCTTTGAAACTTTAATGGAAAACTTTCCAAAACTTCTTGTACCTTTGTCGCCTTCTGCTCTTGAGGACCTTTCTGCTCTGATACCACTTGTTGATGTGTAAAAAACCACAAGAAATGAATTAATGTGACACTAGAACACCTCTATGGTCACCATTAACTCATTGCCACTCCAAACTTTGAGAAATGATAGCCGAAACCAAGAACTTTGCTTCTTTAGATTTTTCTAGTCACTAAAATGACATACCTTCCGTATTTTTCTAATTTCTCTTAGCTCAAGTATTATTTCTCCAAGATCTTTTATAAGCTGAAACTATAAGAGTAGAGATTTCCAACAAGCTATAATATGCATGAAACAGATCTCTAGAACTCAAGTTATGGCCCTCACAAGATGGCCCTGTATGACCTTCCAAAACTAGAAATTTTGCGTGTTTTAGTAAATTTTGTTGTCTAAAAATAAAAATTCGATGCCTAGCATCCAGTTGCAACCAAAAGTCGATGCTGGGCATCGACTTTGAGCTTTTTTAGCCACTTTTTCAGTACCAAAATTACCCCCTTGAACACACATGGACAAGACCACTTTTATGTGGGAAGTGGATGCCAGGCATCGACTTTATGCTGAAACTCGATGCCAAGCATCGAGTTGCTCCACAAAACTCATGATTTTAAGAAGTTCTAACAGTTCACAATACTCAGAGAATAAAACACGGACTTATCAGCACAAACTCGATGCCAGGCATTGAGTTGGTTGGAAAACTTGAACTTTTGAAATCATTTCACAATAGACGAACATGGAGATGATGGAGAGAGTCTCATACACAGAACTTTAACTATTTCTTCTCATAGCTATGAAAAACTCAGAAGTTTTACAGATGCTTTCTCACTCATAGAAGCCCGACTATACTCAGTCGTACAAAATGAACTCCTTCT
The DNA here is from genome assembly GCA_020310875.1 of Ceratopteris richardii. NCBI lineage: Eukaryota > Viridiplantae > Streptophyta > Polypodiopsida > Polypodiales > Pteridaceae > Ceratopteris > Ceratopteris richardii. Next base: position 102,394,178 of record CM035416.1, read on the forward strand.
CACATTCTATCATTCTCTTCCACTTCTTCTCTCACCGTGTCAGTTGATACAAACTAACTTATATAGAGTTTCTCATTCCCTTGACTTTTAAAAAACTTCTAGAACTAAAGTGAACTAACTTTACAAATATAATACACTTGTGAATTTGTTCCTTCACATAGGCATGTAGTTTTATTCTAAAGTTTTGATCTTCAAATGTATGTCCAATTAGTGATTGTTTCTCCAACAATACTGACGAAGAGGTTTCCTAGTTTATCATGGTTATGGTGTTGCCAAAGTATCCTTGGAAGCTCTCATACATACATTAGTGAAGCATCTCTCAACCTTCTAGCTCTTCCCTCCTACCAAGGCAAGGGGAAATAATAGTTATGGATGCCATGTTAATGCGAAATGGTCACCTTGACATCTAAAACATGGTCCTCTAGGAGCTTGCGGTCTCATTTGTCTCAATTGGGGCATGGGGTTTGGATTCTTATACATGACATTTGAGTATTTTGGCTCCCAATTTTGTTCCATAGGTGGTGCCTCATATTGATACGAGTGAATCTCACTATTCTCCAGTGACTCTATGTAATAAGCTCGTGGACTATCTTCATAGGTGTAGTCAGAGCTCTGAGCATGATGGTCAGTTTTTGAGATTAATGGGGTCATTGGTACCAATGCTCTATTTGGGTTCTCCTCTTCCACGCATACTTAATTGGAATTGCATTGGTAGGAGCTGGTGGTTGGTTTCCTACGACTCGTTGTGGCCTATATGATACCTGATATTGTTGTTGGTACTGAGGGTTGATTTTGTTGTGGTGACCTATAATATGGCTGCTAGTATTGGTTCTGATACCTACCCTGTCGATAAGGTTAATAGCCTCCTTATTATATGGACAATCTTGAGCTGTGTGGTTCATGCATTTTCTCTCAATAGTGCAATATGGTGCACTTATCTCTCTCATATTCTAGTTTTGCAATGGGCATACATTAGCCATGTGTTTGCCTCCACAAGTATAACATCACTTCAATGAGGTGACCCTTGGTGTTTGTCTATTTTGAACTCCTAGCTTCTTGGTGACTTGTTTAGCTATCTCATCTATCTCCGTAGATGTTTTGGAGGTGTGACTAGTAGAACTGTCCGAATCCTTATAGAGTTTTGAGAATTCTAACTCCTCATCCATGTTGTCTTCTATGTCTATGCACATCTACACACACTCTTCTATCGATCTAGGCTCTTTCAAGTACACATATGGTATTAATTTGGTGCTTTCTAAGCAATCTAAAAACAAGGCCACTTGTTTGGTCAGTGTGGGTAACTATGGAGCATGTCATCTTTCTAAGTATTTTCTAATTCGTCTTCCTGCAAGTCGCACTGTTTCTTGGGGTGTCTGATAGGTATTATGCCTGATGCCACTCTTGGAGAACTCTATAATGAAGTCTTCTTGCATTTGACCTATGTTTTGGTAATTACGGTTGTTCAAAGGTTGAAACCAAGCTAAGGTAGTACCCTTGAGAGTCAAACAAAATGCCTCGAGCTGAGTGAACAAGTCCTCAACCTGCTCAGCTCTTAACACTTGTTTGAACTCGGCCACATGATCATAAGGATCTCCTGACCCATCAAAGTAAGTTTTCATTGTCTTGAACACTTGAGAGGGTCTAAGGGTTCTTGGGTACTTTCAAGGTCTAGGCAATGGAAAATCATGTTCATCTCTTTGTTGCCTATGTGCTCTTTATCTTGCTCTTTCAAATCTTTCACTTTCAAGTTCTAATCTGTCTCTACCCATTGTGTGTGCAAAACTGGCCTCAGGTATCTCTCTTGTTCGTTCTCGTTGTGCTTTATGAGTTTTGGATGATCCTACACCTTGGAGGCACTCTGTTGCCAAGAACATTCTCTCTGATGTGTTATCAAGATAGACAACTTTACCTGGTGCCTCAGGGTCTTTGAATTCATAGAGGGTGATTATTGGGTTAGGTTGATCTGGCTTGAATCTTTAAAAGGCTTCCTCTGTTTCTCTATTCAAGAATAGTTCTATGCTTTTGTTGTCTTGAGGGATCCAATCTGGAGTGATCACTTTGGTCAAGACTGACTTACCTCTAGGAGTCTTAGGTTCTCATCCTACATCTCCTTGCTCTAGGTCTCCTATCTTATTATCACGAACAACATTTCCATACTCATCTATCCTGTCTAGTAAGCTGGTAACCACATACATAGTTCCTTGCTTATCAATATATGAACCTTCTTCAAATTTAATCACTAGGTGTTCAAGTCCGAAGGGTTGATCGATATTTTTGATTTGTACTACTGATTGCCTTAGGCCATCCTCATAGATGCGAGCACCTAATTGGTTGGTCTGAAAATACTCTGATTGTGTCTTATAGGGACCTTCAGGTGTTTGTAAATAGGTAGTTCCTGAGGTACATGTGGGTCTCTCGATGCTAAATGACATTTCTGAGTCACTTGTTTCTAAACTTAGTGTGTAGGGATAACCGGGTAGTTGTTCTGCCCAAGTCCTAGATGTATGGTTGAAACTAGCCTCAGATGATATAATGGTTTGCCTATCCTTTCCTAAGTGTCTACCACATCTCACATTCATAAGCTTTGTCTTCTAGTTCAAAATTTCCCCTTTGTATTGCTCAAAATCCTTTGGCATCCCCTTGGTTTCGTAGTCCCACGTGAGGGTCAAATTCAAAACACTACATATAATAATCCACATATTACTTTTACCATAACCAATGGGTGTTTTTTTAGTATTCCAAATGAGTTTTGAAATGAACCCAAAACCACAACAAATGGATTTTGTATGAGAAAGTTATGCCAGTTTAGGGTTCTAGGGTTAAAACAAGGAAACAAGGTCTCTTTGAATATGAGGTAAGGCGCCTTCAATATGCTTAATCACTCAACAATTACTCAAAATAGGCCTTAAACTAGCTCAAAAATCAGAACCCTAATTTTGTCGTTTTGCTTGACCATTGCGATGGTTAGACACAATCGCGATGGTGTGTCATAGTCACAAGGGTCTGAACATTCGCGATGATCAAGCCACAACGATCAATCAAAGTCACGATGATCAAGAAAAATCATGATGGTCAAGCTATGATGATCAAGGCACGATGGTCAGACTGTGAGGATGAGTCACACTCGTGATGGTCAAACGAGGATGGTCAAGTTGCGATGCTTAGTCATAGTCGCGATGGTCAAGTTACGATGATCAGGACCACGATGGTCAACGAGATCATGATTATCAAGCATCGTTGCGATGATGTGTCATCATCGGGATGATGTGATATGATCGCGATGGCATGAGCCAATCGCCACGATGGTCAATGATCCTCGTGATGGTCACACACAATTACGATGGTGAGTCACCATCACGATGGTCAGCCAAATTTGTGATCTCAAAAAATTGAGTCTAGATCTGTGAGAGCTCTTACCTTAGATCCTCTTTCATGCAAACAATTTGATCAAATCCCCTCCTTTGTCTGACAGTCACAATGGTTAGCTTCTATGATGATTTTTGATAGAAAAATTAAGTTTCTACCTGTGTTTTTTGCAAATCCGTGATGTCCAGAGGCTACCCTGTAATGTTAATGCACCAAAAAATGCAAACAAGCACCTGTAAAATCTCTCTCTCACAACGGTGAAATGAGGGGAATGGACAGGGGAAGGTGATATGACCAAAAAACTAAGAATCCAACAGAGATGGAGATGTAGGGTGGTGAGGATGATGATGCTGATGATGGAGATGAACTAAGAAAGAGAAAAAATAGGGAAAACTAAAGAAATTACCTACAACTCCAACATCACAACTCTAGGTCTTACCATCACACGCTCGTCCTCGAAGCTTTCTCCCTGGCAACGGTGCCAAAATTTGGTGTAGCCCAAGTGTGAGCATCACCTCCTTTACTTGTCAATCCGCGGAGACATGAGGACATGTACGAAGACCATGAGCGAGTGAAAGCACAAGTGCATGAGTGAAAGCACAAAAGCATGCACACACACACGCACACATGATAAGTGAAAAGAGAGGAGCAATGGAAAGCTTCGATTAAAAAAGAGTTCTCACATAAAAACTCAAATCTACAACTAGTTAACCTCAAAAATGAGCTCTCTAGCTCTTTTTATAGTTTTTCGACTAGTTTTGGCCCTATCGAGACCTAGTGTCTGGCCTAGTTAAAAATTAGATTTCAGGGCTTATTTGAGGGCCCAAATGGAGTTTAGAAATTATGAAAATTGGTAGGATGATACTTCTAATACTGCTCAAGCTTGATGACTTCTCCGCTTGAAAAAAATAGAGTTACAAAAATATGAAATAGTATTTACAATGGCTTTTAGTGATGAAAATCACTATTTTTATAGGGATTCCTCCTCAAAATTTGACATGTACTTCTTGGAGCTCACTACTTGCTCCTTCTTCTTATGTGTCCACTTCTTTGACATGTTCTTGCGCCTCATTCCTGACCTTGCCTCGTTCGTGACCTTGAGTGCTAACACAAGCAAAAGTGAAAATTGTACTTGAAGAAATGTTGTTTGTGCATCTCAATCATGAAGACGACGATGAACTTGAGGACATTTAAAATCTTGGGATTACATATGAAAGTAGGGACAATTCAGAAGCACACCAACTCAGTGAGGAGGTCTTAAAGAGTAGTTTATCCTTCTAGAACATTGGCATCCGCTAAATTTAGAGCTAAGAACTTGGATTTTATGCTCAAACTCTCGACAAAAAAGAGTTTATAAGTCTCTTATGAAGCAAAGGGTGGGGATAAGCAAAAACGTCCTACACAAGAAGATGTAGATACATTAAGGAGAAACAAAATTTGATTGTATTTTCCAAACATGAGGGTATGAATATCATTGGTAAAATAGAGGTTCAGGAGGTTGAGAGAGGTTTATAATAATCAATTTCCATGTGCAAAGATGTTATAAAGTAAATCTTTGACTAGATCGGACATATCTGAAAATCGGACATTGTTTCGGATCTCCATACTACAATTCAACATATGTTCATGTGCTCTCTAAAACAAGTAAACCAATTAGCATAGTGGTTAGGTCTCAAAGTTGGGAAGGAAGAGGTCTTGGGTTGAATCCCCATGGAAAGCATGGTGAAAGAGTTCTTCCCAAACTGCTCTACAGCCTTCTAGCTCAAGTTAATGTGAGTTAATTTGAATCAAACTAGACTTGAATCGAGTGGCGAGTACACCTACCACCAGTGGACTTTAGTGGAAGGTTCTAAAGTAGTGATGGAGATCGCACATGCACATGTGGACTTTCGTTAACCACTGGCTATCATGGATTCGAGGTGCTATATATACAAGGCTTGGTTGGGAGGAGAGTAGCCATTCATGCACTAGCTAGTTCTTTTGGAGATCATGTTACAAAAGCTAGGTTGGTGGCACTAACTGTAAAAACTAATTGAATAAGGGATTGAAACTCAACCTATGATCACTCACCATCAAGAACAAGATGTGATGAACAAGGTTCTGGATGTCACAAAGTCAAGAAAAATCACTTCTAGATCTGGTTCACTTGTACATTATAAACGGGTGTTCTCTCCCATGTGTAAATTATGGATGTGCTACGATGATGGGCCCTCTTTTTGACATCTTTAGCTGACCTAGCCAACCTCTGTGTGTGTATGTGAGAGAGAGAGAAAGAGAGAGAGAGAGCCTGTTTTGTTCATGCTTTATATATGATGATGTTTATAGCACGCAGGGCAGGCTTTAGAGCCCATGCACAAAATGGCATAGAGATGCAGATCGCTCCGCCGCCATGACCTATAAGTTATCGTTATAATGAGCCATCAGCTTTGCCGGAAATAGTCAGAAAATGGAAACCATTGACTCTATCAAGAATGATGTTGTCCTCCACTCCGTGTGCTCCAACAGATGAATGGTCTGATGAATGGGTAAGCAGGAAGACACTGAAGGTAGCCACAACTGAGTGCTAAGCCATTACCACAAGTACAAGTCTACCTTTGTGTGTGCTGTACTCTTACTCTTCCTCTCTGCAACGCCATTATTTCGCCTCTTTTGGCAAAGCAAGTACTTCTGTGTCAAGCAATGGATTCCTCCTTCATCTCTTTCAATGGATGCTTGAGCACACAAGACGGTTCAGAGCGCTCTTGACCATGAAAATCAAGAATTCACATTTCATCGTGGATCACATCATAAATGCCACATTCTTGAATGGTAGTATCCTCTCGGAGTATAAAAGAAAAGGGGGAATGTATGGCTTGCGTTCCCTTGACGAGGAAGAGAGGGGTTTCTGAAGAATTTCGGGAGGGTCATGGACTCCCCCTCAACAAGATTGAGATTGAAGAGGCCATTGACTCGTTGGAAAGTAGGAAAAGGCTTGATGAGTGAATTTTCAAGACCTTGAAAAGCAGTTTTAGCGGTACCACTTTTGCTTTTCCTAGAAAGAGCATAGGGTGCGGTCTGTGAACGTAGTAATGGTGTAATGAACTTGATGCACGCACAAGAAGAAAGAACAATTGAAAGTAGAAAATTGTATAGTAATCACCATGATAGAAACATCATACAAGTCCTACACAAACGCTCTAGCTAATGCAATTCGAGATGTTAATAAGGAGTAGAAATGTTTCACTAAGGAGCGGTTGCATATAGGGTTTAATAAGGAGTAGTAATCTTTCATTAAGAAGAATTCTATGTTTGAAGCAATTTTAAATATGTGGGAACCATCACATGGAGCTCTGTCAATCCTCTCCCCATGGATATTATTCTTGTGGTGGATGCTAACGTGGTGGATGCGATCGTGGATAGATGGGGATAGCTTGGTTGGGTGATTAAGAGCCAAGAGAAAGAAATTTGGCATAATCTCAAGCTTCACCATAATGGGATCAAAATTAAGGATTTCAATGTCTTCTAGTGATCATAATTTCATTGGCGTACTATCTATGCAAAGTTAGCTTTGATAGGGGATACATTTCTCTAAACATTATTGACGAGTAGGGTTCCCACTCACTCACCCAGTGCATGGGTATTGCGGTCTTAGACCCATTTTTTATTGCCATTTCTCCTTTTTTGAGGATAGTAAAAGTGGTAAGCTGCCATGGCTTCATGTGGTTCTCTTTGTATTTTGGCTTCCATTGGTCCAACATGATATCAAGATGAATGGTGCAAGGCTTTCAACAATTGCTCCTCCCTTGCCAAAAGTTGGAATAATGTTGTCAAGCACACCCAACTATTTTTGCTTATGGCTCAAAGGGAGTCAATCTTTCTCCAAGATTCATTCTAGGATTAAACGAATCTTATCATCTGACTATCCCATGTCCCATACAATCTTTCCTATGTCAATGTGAGTATAAAATCTAGTGTCCCATACCAACCTATTTTATGTTCACATTGACATGTGTTTGATAATTATCTTACAATCTGGACATGTCTCCATAGAGTAGCTTCTCACTTGATTTCTTTAGGAGAATTCAAAGTTAAGGGTGTTGTCGGGGCACATTTTTCCCTCTTTAAGAGGTATTTTTCCCCTGGCTTGTATATATACCTATAACCATAAGGGTCACTTATCTTTATATTTTTCTCTTGGTAATACATTCATTATTGTGTGTTATGGTTCAGGCTTCTTCTTCTTCCTTGTGTTGTTTGTGTGTTTTCATAGATCCCAAACTCTAACAATTTGTATCAGAGCAAGTCAGAGCTTCATCCATGCTATTGTGGACACCCCTCCAGTCACATTCTCAAAATTGCAAGAAAATTGGTAAGCATACTCAAAGCGATTAGGAGCTCAAAAAAGACTTGTTGTGTGGTGTCAAAATCGTGATCTGACCTCCTTTCAACATTTGAATGCACTATCACAATGTCTATGTCAATAATTTTGTGTCTTTGTGTCAAACATATATACATGATTTAGTTTACCAACAAAAGCACCTTCAGGTGTGCTACAAGTTTAATAGAACTTGAGAGGGTAGTTCTATTCAATGTTTTGAGCTACAACCATTTTTCTCCATTAGGGTATTTTAATTAGTGGCCATGGCTTAAGGCATTGATTTATTATATATGTGGGCTATTGAGGATAAGTTGGATGGTAGTAATTACCAATTATGCACATAAATGATGTGTCATGTATTCACAAAAGGATTGTTAAATACTGTGCAAGGTGTTGAAAAATGCCCTACTACACCTGCAAATACAGTTACCAAAGGTGATGAGGATGGCATTGAAGATGATGATCTTCATGTTCCTATTCATGTTATGATTCTTCCTACACCTATTGTAGAGCACCTTTGTTGCGATGCCAGAGATGCTTAGGCACATACATTGATAGCCTTCTCTGTCCAACGTGCCATTATTCCTCACATTCACTCTTGCAAAATAGCAAAGGATGCTTGGGTAGACTTAGCACTTTATGTAATTGCAAGGAATGAGGCTCGTGTTGCTTACCTCCAAAAACAGTTGGAGAGTGAGCACAATATGAATGAAGGAGATTCCATTGCTAGTTTTTTGAAAAATATCAAACACTTGAAGGAGCTGTTGATTTTCGCTAATCAAGTCTTGCCAGACACTTCACTTGTGTATAGTTTTCTAAATGGTCTTCTAAATTCATATCATAGTTTTGCTTCTAAATTCTAAATTCTAGGTAGAACAGGTCCATTATGTGTGTTATAGATCAACCTTTCTTGGCTAGTTAGAAGGGCAAAGATAATAAAGTTTATCTACTAGCAAGCAAAAGTCTGATAATTATGCACAATCAAAGAAGGATGACAAAGATGAGAAGAAAACAGAAAAGAAGGAATTATTTTGTAACTACTATAAAGGAAATGATCATGTCATAAAGAGTTGTCAAAAATTGGCTACAAAAGATGCAAAGAAGAAAGATACTTGAATGGTTGTTAGAAAGGTCTCTACACCCAAAATAGAGTCTACTAGTAGAATGATGAATGGGCATTTACTGTGTATGCATGTATGTATATGTATGTACATATGTATGTATTAATCGATATATGTATGCATGCATGTATGTGTGTGTATGTATGTATGTATGTATAAATGTATCTATATATGTATGTATGTATGTATGTATGTATGTACGTATGTATGTATGTATGTATGTATGTATGCATGCATGTATGTATGTATGCATGCATGTATGTATGTATGCATGCATGTATGTATGTATGCATGCATGTATGTATGTATATATGTATGCATGCATGTATGTATGTATGCATGTATGTGTTTATGGATGTATGTATGTATGTATGTATGTATGTATGTATGAATGTATGTATGTATCTATGTATGTATGTATGTATGTATGTATGAATGTATGTATGTATGTATGTATGTGTTTATGTGTGTATGTATGTATGTATGTATGAAGTAAGTAAGCTAGTATGTATGTGTGTATGTATGTATACATGCATGTATGTATGTATGTATGTATGTATATATCAATGTATTTATGTATGTATGTAATTATGTGTTTACGTGTTTATGTATGTATGTATGTATGTATGTATAGACCTGTGTATGTACGTATCTATGTATGTATGTATGTATGTATGTATGAATGCATGAATGAATGTGTGTATGTATGTATATATGTATGTATGTATCTATGTATGTATGAATGTATGAATGTATGTATGTATTTATGTTTGTATGTATGTATGTGTGTATATGTGTATGTATGTATGTATGTATGTATGTGTGTGTGTATGTATGTATGTATGTATATATGTATGTATGTATGTATGTATGTATGTATGTATGTATGTATGTATGTATGTATGTATGTATGTATGTATGTGTGCATGTACGTGATAGCATTTGCCCTAGAATATGGAACTTAGAAAAATAATCAATAAGGCATGTAGACCATAAGCAACTAAGGCATAATGAAATAAACTACTTAAGCTATATACAAGGAATGCACATAGGCTATAAAAAAACCTATAGAAAATTTCTTCCACCTATAAAATGCCAATCCACCTACAAAACGATATACCTTTAAAAAATATATATTATCAAAAAATCATTCTACAACATGTATGTGTGCATGTATGTGTGTGTATACAGATATATGTGTATCTATGTGTATGTTTGTGTGTGTATGTGTGTGTATGTATGCGTGTATGTGTGTGTGTTAATGTATGTGTATGTATGTTTGTGTGTATTTGTATGTATATATATGTGTGTATGTGTATCTTTGTGTATGTATGTGTTTGTGTGAACATGTATATATTAGTGTACACACACACGCATACACACACACACACACACACACACACACACACATATATATATATATATATATATATATATATATATATATATATATATATATATATATATATATATATATATATATATATATATATATATATATATATATATATATATGTGTGTGTGTGTGTGTGTGTGTGTGTGTGTGTGCATGCCTATGTGTTTGAATATGTATCTCTATATGTGTGTGTTTATGTGTATGTTTGTGTGCATGTATCTATGCATGTGTGCATGCATACAAGTATGTCTATAGGTGTGTATCTATGTGTTTGTTTATGTTTGTATTTATGTATCTTTCTTTTTATGCATGTGTTTGTATGTATTTGTGTATATATGTGTGTGTCTATTTGTACATATATGTGTATGTATACGTTTGTATCTATGCATGTATGTATGTATGTATATATATATATATATATATATATATATATATATATATATATATATATATATATATATATATATATATATATATATATAATTTATTTATTTATTTATTTATTTATGTATGTATCTATGCATGTATGTGTTTTTCTTTGTATAGTGGGATGAAGATAACCCTCTTTTCTCTCTCATTCCATTCTTTGATGATACTCAATTGATTAGGAGTTGGATAATCCCTCGATCTAGGCTTGGCATATGTGCCTCTAACAAGGCCCCATAAACCATTTTGCATGAGGAATCTAGACTTCATAAACTTCCATGGCTGATAGTTGTTGTTCTTACCTAGATTATGCAAGTCCTTCCCTAGGTGCACAATTAAAAATATGAAAAATGTTACTGCAAGAAAAGGATGAATTATCAATGGATACAAATCTAACTAAAGTTGATGAGCATTGGTATTTTCATTCCAAAAAAATAGCGATGTCAAAATTCTAATTTTCGTGATAAACATGTATTTCCATCAATGTACGTTTTGCATAAGGATCAAACACACTATTTTGAAAGTTTTTTCTTAGGTTTAACACTCGATATAGTGAAGATATAATGAGGGTTTCTCCAATTGTTTTGCTAATTATCATATTATATTAATACTAACATAGTTATCCCATTAGTATAGCGACATGTATATCAACTAAAAGAAATAATTCATAACAACTATGCCATTAGATATCTCCAATATATCGATTGTCAAAATTACATAAATAAAACCATAGATGCTATGTGCGACACTCTCAAACCTAGTTTGAGAACACCATGGGCATGCAACAAAGAGAATAAGTGTGTGTTTTCACTCGTTTTCACATGTTTCTTAACCTTTTTCGTCTTTTCCTTAGTCTCTCTCACTCTTTTTCTCTTAGTCTATCACTCTAATTCACTATTTGTGTTTTGTTTTGAAGCACATCAAGAGTAATTGGGCATAATGAGCTTCATATCTATGCAGTTAGACTTAAAGAGCTTATTTAATATGCAATTCATCTTCATATATATATATATGGATGAGTTCCAAGTAGTGGAGTTTTATTTCATATTTGTTTAAATATCTTAATTATTTATTTTAATTAAAAAAAATCATATAAAATGAAATAAATAAACAACTAAACATACATGTGCATACATACACCCATATAGACACATACATACAAAAATACATATACATACACACACATTTACACATTTTCATAAAGCATATTAGTAATGTAATGATAGGGCATATATCAGGATTTACACACCACAATGAAGGAGCAGGAAACCCCACAAAGATTGTACCCTCCATCAACCAAGACATGAAAGATAAAATGGCAAAATGAACTCAATAATCTGAGGAAGACACTTAGTATCAACATCAATGACTACATTTTCAAGATAAAAGAGATGAATGATGCATTGGTATCCATAGGTTCACACATAGATGATGATGACCTAGTTGCATACGCATTAAATGGACTTAGAGATGAGAAGAAGTGGAAGCCTTTCACCACCTATATATATCTCATAGACAATCTTCCTAAATTTTAGCAGTTAGTGGCCTTGATGGTCACTAAAGAAATGAAAATTAGAGGGTAAAACACAAAGGACAATGAATCCCAAGCACTTGGCACAAGTAAAGGAAGAGGGAGAGGAAAGAAATCAATTAAAAGGTAGAGGAAGGCAAGGAAGAGGAGCAAATGAAGGCTCTCATTAAGAGCAAGGGAGTAAATCCTCTTCATCAAGAGGAAGAGGCAAGGGTAGAGGAAGAGGCGGAAGGTTCAATCAAGCTCAAGACAAGCATAACTTAGATAGATGCTACATATGTGGCAAGTATGTCCACGAAGCAAGGGATTGTTATTTAAGCAAAAAGAAAAATGCATCATATAGACGGCAGTGTAACTTTATTACTTCTTCAAATGAGAATGAAAGCATGTTATCAATGATTCTTCAAATGAGAATGAAAGCATGTTATCAATGATTCTTCAAATGAGAATGAAAGCATGTTATCAATGATGCTGCAATCACATGAGCTGCAACAAGGACATCTTATCAAGTATGTAAGTACCATCAAGCAAGAGGCATGTGGAGACACATGATGATACTTCTCATGTCATTACATATACAGGTGATGTTATATTTGATGGTTCTCATAAAGCTAAGTGCTTGAAAGGTGTTCTTCTAATCGTGTTCCTAGGGGTTAAATGGTTGAAACAGGATTGCAAGTTAAGTTCAACATCAAAGAATGCTTTGTGGAGAGCCCTAAAAAGGGATACATATTGGGGGCTAAACAAATTTAAGGCTATTAACATTGTATTTGAAAAGAAAAATTAGCCACACAACCTATTTCACATATGGAAACAAAAAGGCAGCCAAATTTGATCTTTGGCATAAGAGCTATGGACATATCAATCCTAAAAATGTTGAAGGACATATATAAGAAGAGGCTAGTAATTGGACTATGAAAGCCTCACAATCAAAATCTCAAGAATCGTTGTGAAGCTGGTGAATTTTGGGTTACCATTTTAGAATAAATATGTGAGTTATCATCCACTTAATATGGTTCATACAATTGTTTAGGGACCCAACATAGGATAATTCAAATGGAAGTCATGGATACTCTGTAACCATCATCGATGATTGCACACAGATGACTTGGCTTTATTGAATGAAGCATAAATCAAATGTATTTTATTACTATAAGTTATCAAAAAATATGGAGATTTGTAAATAGAATGCAATGTAAACCTTTACTGCTGCACAAAACTTGCTCTACCCCTACCAATCTCACTCCACGAATGCTTAGTATACCTCTTTGGCTTCCTAATGATGGATTTAGGACCACCAAGTCCTTTGGCGCATCAATCTCAATCGCTTGCATCAAAACATAGAACTAGAATATGCATGAAATGTGATGCTTACGACCAAGGCAGCGACCAAGGCATAGACCTTGGCATACCCTGTCATCCGAGTCACCGAAGTCACCATTGGTGCTGTTGGTTGCGTGCGAGGGAGGGCCTCAATGATCAAGGAATATAGAGGTTCCTGGTACGTCCCGAGAGGTCACCCATCCCAATATTGTTCCCCCCTGAGCTCGCTTAATCATCGCAATCTCTTGCCACTAAGCTACACTCTTGTGGTGTCTCAAGAAGGGGAAAGACTAAGGTTGACATTACCTTGAACCAGTTTTGGTCCCTCAAAGCTTCATTCTTTGCTTTCAAAGCCTATTTCTGAAACATTTTTGGGGTGTCCTTTGGAGCCATTTTGGAGTACTTTCGCACATATTTCTCTTCACACAGGTCCAAGAACATCAAGAAGAGTGTTCTTTCTACTTCTTAGACAATAAATATCAACCTTTTGGGGCTGTGTTTTCAGCTACACTCGTAAAACTACAGGTTTCTTGAGAGGTTTTGAGTTTTGCTGGGAGCAGCCGCTGGAAATTTATGCAGTTTTTTTGAGCCTAAAACATTAGAATTGACAGACACTTGCAAGTGTTATTGGCTACTTTTTGGGCTGTGTATTCAGCTTTTAGTGTCATTTTATTGCATATATTGAACACATACACACCATGTACACTTTTGTGGATACCGCTTATGTACGTCCATGTGTTCATTGATATAGCAATTACGTTCTTTTCATAAAGCCTTTTAGATTTGAAAAAGAGGGTCGTGGTGAGGTTTTCTTAACTGGGAGACACCCAGATGTCGGGGTCACTTCAGTGATGCAGGTGGAAGACTTACCCAGCCTCACCATAGGAGATGTATGATAGTTGTTCATAGGTGCTCGATAAGCCTAGTTGGCTTCTATTGGGTAACTCATTATATGCAGTGGAGTTAGTGATTCATTATGCACGTAGACATGTCAGTACTTGCAGTTTTATGATACTTTGACACTTATTGATATATTTAGGTAGTGATGTGTGTGAACACTCTAGGACCGTCAGGGGCACTTTTTTCCCTCTTTAGGAGGTTTTTTTCCTCCGGCTTGTATATATGCCTATTGCCCTAATGGGCTAGTTATCTTTGTACATTCTCTAGTAATACATTCAGTCTTGTGTGTTGTGCTTCAAGCTTCTTCTTCTTCCTTGTGTTGTTTGTGTGATTTCGTAGATGTCTATCTCCAATAATTGGTATCAGAGTAGGTCGTCGTTTCATCTAGGGCATCATCGACACTCCTCCGTTTACAGTCTCAGAATTGCACGAATTTTGGTGAGCATACTCAGCATGTTTTCGAGATCAAAACGACTTTGCATTGTCGTGCCAAAATCACGATCTGAGCTCGTTTCGGCCTCCAAACGCACTATCGTAGCACTTGTGCAGGCTATTTCATCTTTTTGTGCCAAAGGTATATACCAGTTTCTGTTCGCCAGTATATGCATCTCGAAGTCTGCTATAGGTTTAGCGAAATTCGTCTAGGCAGTTATGTTTAACTTTTTGAGATACAATCATATTTCTGCATCAACATATTTTAGTCATTGGCCATTGATGAAAGCAGTGATGTATTCTGTATGTTGGCTGTTGAGGATAAGTTGGATGGTACCAACTACCCGTTATGGGCTTATATGATGCGACATGTGTTGGTTGCAAAAGGACTGTGGAACATTGTGTAGGGTGTCAAAAAACATCCTATCATACCTGCAACTGCTACAACTGTAGGTACTTAAGCTAATGTAGAAGGTGTCAAAGATGGTGATATTTTGCATATTCTTGTTCGTGCTACAATTTTTGCTGCACCTACTGCAGAGCAGATTCGATGGGATGGCAAAGATGCCTAGGCACATGCATTGATAGCTTTGTCTATCAAATGTGCCATTATTCCTCACACTCGCTCTTGCACAACAGCTAAGGATGCTTGGGATACACTTATCACATTGTACCAAGCTAGGAATGAGGCTCGTGTTGCTTACCTCCAAAAACAATTGGAGAGTGAGCACATGAATGAAGGTGATTCTATGGAAAGTTTCCTAATGAAGATCAAAGACTTGAAGGAATAGTTGATTTCTACGGATGAGGTTATACTAGATAGCTCACTTGTGCAGACCGTTTTGAATGGTCTTCTTCATTCATATCAGAGGTTTGCTTCTACTCTTCGGTTGATGATGAATGATCTAAGAACACTTCTATATCATATATGGATCAAACTTTACACAAATATTGTCTTCATTTATCAAAACTTTCACTAGCACTTCTCTGAGTGAAGAAATTCCTTCTTCAAAAATTCTGCTTCAGAAATTCACTTCAATACCTGCACATATCTTCAGATTTCTTCAAACCAATGATGCACAAATCTCCAGACTACCTTCACGCAATCATATCAACCATTAGTTCTTCAAAAGAATCCTTAAAACTTTAATTTGATCCTTAAGATCAAAGGTATATCAAAAACTATCTTTCGGAAATGGCGACTTTGACATGGTCAACTTCTTAAGTTGATTTCTCATAGCACATATCTTGTTTTGCTAAATGCTTTTAGCCATAACTTCCTTACCTTTTAACTTAGATTTTGAATGCTCACTCATTAAAAACTTTACACTATGCACTGAGATCGAAGCAAAACATTGACACGGAAAAGTGCACGACTCTAAGAAGTGTATCTGCAGATTCTACATACAAATGTTCCTATTGATCATACTCACAGTAGGAAAGGAATTAGATCATAAAATTCTGAACATAGCTTTGTTAGCTTCCAGATTAGATGTGTACAAAAGGATTTCTGATCCACATGATCAGACTGAGAGAAATCTACGAAATAACCATCGCTATTTTCTGAAGATGACTCTCTTCACATCTATCTCTATGACACTTCTCCTCATGTATTTCTTTACATCATTGACTTATATACATATATTTCTAGACTTATCCCGCATCTATTACATTATTTCTTATCATCCTAAGGATCATCTATACTCAAATTACAAGAATTTCCAACTGTAATGTACATATGTATACAAACTTCACTTTTGAGATCTCTTCACTTTCTCAAGTATCTTCTTCCACTTCAATCTGATTATAAACTTGCTTCAAGCTCTTTGTAATCACCAATTTGTGATTGGTTTGTTCGAACAGCTCCCCCTCAATCACTAATCGTGATTATTCCATTCTTCTTCACTCCTCCCATCTCTTTGAATCTCTGTAGCTTAGGTCCATCCAAGCTTTTGTCATCATATCTGCAACTTGTTCTTTTGTTGAAGTATACATCACTTCAATCTCTTTATCAAGTACCTTTTCCCTCAAGAAATGATACTGAATCTCTATATGCTTAGTCTTGGTATGAAAAACAGGGTTAGCTGCCAAATAAAATGAACTCATATTATCTCCAAAAATAATTGGAGTACTCTGATTAGTTCCAAAACTCTTCAACAAGGTCTTTAACCAAATCACTTCTTTTGCAGCCTCTACCATTCCTTTATATTCAGCTACTGTAGATAACAAAGCAACCATATGTTGCTTCTTTGAGCACCAAGAAACTAATTTATCTCCAATATAACAAAGATACCCATGAGTAGACCTTCTATCATCTGAATCACCTGCCCAATCTCCATCACTAAACACTTTGATTCTTGTATCATAAGTAAATCCATAATACAAACCTTCACTTAGGGTTTCTTTTATATATCTGAGTACCCTTTGAGCTACAATCCAATGAGTCTTCTTTGGACAATGCATAAATTGTGATAACACACCTACTGCATATGATAGATCTGGCCTTGTCAAGGTAGCATAGATTAAACTACCTACCAAACTCTGATATTTCTTCATGTCATTGAATTCTTCACCTTCATACCTGCTCAACTTATGATTTACCTCCAATGGTGTGCTTGAAGGCTTGCAATGCTCCATGTTAAATTTGACCAGAAGATTCTTCAAGTATCTCTCTTATGTAACATATAATCCATCTTGAGTATATACAATCTGCATTCCTAAGAAATAAGATAAGTTTTCCAAATCACTTATCTTAAACTCCTTCTCTATTTGTTTCTTAAGCTCATTGATTCCTTGAGCATCTGTACCTGTGACAATAATATAATCAACATAAATACACATATATATGTGTCCATTTTCACTTGCCTTCACTAGCAAGCTACTATCTTCCTTTGATGCTTGAAATCCACATTCTTTCAAGAACTTAACAAGCCTCTAATTCCATGCTCTTGGAGCCTGCTTCAACCCATACAAAGCTCTCTTGAGCTTACACACATAATCTGATTCAGTTGAATCCATGTAGCCTTTTGGTTGCTCCATATACACTTCATCTGCAATGTATCCATTCAGAAATGCATTCTTCACATCTAATTGTTGTTGATATATTTAGGTAGTGATGTGTGTGAACACACTAGGACCGCTAGGGCTCTTCTTTCCCTCTTTAGGAGGTTTTTTTCCCCCGGCTTGTATATACGCCTATTGCCCTAATGGGCTACTTATCTTTGTACATTCTCTAGTAATACATTTATTCTTGTGTGTTGTGCTCCAAGCTTCTTCTTCTTCCTTGTGCTGTTCGCGTGCTTCCGCAGACGTCTAACTCCAACAATTGGTATCAGAGCAGGTCGTTGCTTCATCTAGGGCACCCTCGACACTCCTCCGTTTGCAGTCTCAGAATCGTACGAATTTTGGTGAGCATACTCAGGGTGTTTCCGAGATCAAAACAGCTTTGCTTTGTGTTGTCGAAATCGTGATCTGAGCTCGTTTCGGCCTTCGAACGCACTATCGCAGTGCTTGTCTAGGCTATTTTGTCTTTTTGTGCCAAAGGTATATACCAGTTTCTGTTCGCCAGTTTAAGCATCTTGAAGTCTGCTACAGGTCTAGTAGAACTCGTCTCGGCAGTTCCGTTCAACTTTTTGAGATACAGTCAATTTTTTACATCAAGGTATTTTAGTCACCGGCCATGGCTGAAAGTAGTGATGTATTCCATATGTTGGTTGTTGAGGATAAGTTGGATGGTACCAACTACCCATTATGGGCTTATATGATGCGACATGTATTGGTTGCAAAAGGACTGTGGAACATTGTGGAGGGTGTTGAAAGACGTCCTGTTACACCTGGAACTACACTAGAGCTGATGAAGATGGTGTCGAAGATGATATTCCGCAGATTCCTGTTCGTGCTACTGTTTCTATCGCACCTACTCCATAGCAAATTCGTTGGGATGGCAGAGATGCCCAAGCACATGCATTGATAGCTTTGTCTGTCAAACGTGCTATTATTCCTCACATTCGCTCTTGTAGAACAGCAAAGGATGCTTGGGATACACTTACCACTTTGTACCAGGCTAGGAATGAGGCTCGTGTTGCTTACCCCAAAAACAATTGGAGAGTGGGCACATGAATGAAGGTGATTCTATGGACAGTTTCTCACAAAGATCAAAGACCTGAAGGAACAATTGATTTCTGTTGATGAGGTTATACCAGATAGCTCACTTGTGCAGACCATCCTGAATGGTCTTCCTGATTCATATCAGAGTTTCGCCTCTACTCTTCGGTTGATGATGAAAGGCAATCCAAATCCCTTGTCATTTGAGGAGTTAGTCTCTGTTCTGTTGCAGGAAGATCAGTCGAGGCAGAATAGGTCCATTATGCGTGTTGCAGATTAAGCTTTCCTGGCTAGTCAGAAGGGCAAATGAAAATGGAGCTCTTCTACTAGTAAGCAGAAATCTGCAAATGCTCCACATTCGAAGAACCAGGATAAAGATGAGAAGAAATCAGAAAAGTAGAAATTGTTTTGCAAGTACTGTAAAGGGAATGATCATATGATAAAGAATTATCCAAAACTGGTTACAAAAGAGGCAAAGAAGAAAGAGGCTCGAATGGTTGTTGCAGAGGCCTCTACACCAAAAACAGAGTCTGCAAATCTTGTGTAGGAAGAAGAATGGGCGTTTACTACTGTTTGCAGTTTTGACCCATCTTCTCATGAGGAGTGCATGTCTGCAATGCACTCAGATGTTTGGTACTTTGACAGTGGGGCAACCAAACATATTACCTCGCAGCGCAGTTTCTTCTCTTCACTCGAGCCTGCCCCTACAGGGAATACTATCACATGCGCCAACAACTCCTCTTATCCTGTTATGGGAGTTGGTAAGATCATTCTGACTACTGCTGATGGTAGTTCTTTCACCTTGTCAGATGCTTTATTTGTGCCAGGGATCAAGAAGAATCTGTTATCAGTTTCTGCATTAGCCAAGATTGGCTTGGTTGTGAAATTTGTTGATGACAGATGTAGAGTTCATGATCTATCAAATGGCGATGTTATTATTGCTTCTGGCATTTTATGTCATGGGCTATATAAGCTCATAGACTATGAAAGATCTGTGAATGATTCGGCATGTGCAGTTCATGATTCTCAGGCTATCTCAGATGCAAAGCTTTGGCATGCACGCTTTGGTCATCTGAATTTTGCTAGTTTGCTACGCCTGCAGAAATCTGATATGGTGTCTCCTTTGCCCAAGCTTGAGGCACCTAGAAAACATGTATGTGAAGGCTGTATTTTGGGCAAAATGCAGCATTCCTCCTTTCCAAAAGATGGATCAGTTCGGGCTACGTAGAAATTGCAGCTTGTACATAGTGATGTCTGTGGTCCTATGCAGACACTTTCTTTTGGAAACTATCTTTACTTCGTGACTTTCATTGATGATTTTTCCAAGCATGCATGGGTATATCCATTCAAGGCAAAGTCCGAAGTGTTTTTGTGCTTCAAACAGTTCTTGGTTTTGGCTGAAAATCTGTCAGCATGTAAAATGGGCACCCTTCGTTCTGATCGAGGGGGGGAATATATGTCTTCTGATTTTAATGCATTTCTCACTGAACGTGGGATAAAACACCAGTGTACAGTGCCGTATACACCTCAATAGAATGGAGTTGCTGAACGGAAGAACAGGTCACTCATGGAGATGGCGAGGTGCATGGTCAAGAGTCAGGCTTTACCACATAGTTTCTAGCTTGAGGCTGTCATGTGTGCAGCATATGTACTGAATAGGTGTCCCACTAAAGCACTGCAGTCTATCACTCCATATGAGGCTTGGCATGACCGCAAGCCATCTGTTGCTCATCTACGTGTTTTTGGTTGTCTGGCATATGCACTAGTGCTTGAACAACATCGCAGAAAATTGGATGATAAGCAGTAAAATGTATTTTTGTTGGGTATAGTTCTGAAAGTAAAGGCTATCGTCTGTATCATCCACAGACAAAACGCATTCTCGTTAGCCGTGATGTTTTTTTTGTGGAAGATGCTATTCAGCCATTGCTTTCATGTACTAAGGAGACAACTGTGAGCTCCAAAGACATGTATGATACTCTTATGCCTCTTTTTACAGGTGGACAGTCTTGTGCTGGTCCTAATGAGGCAACTTCTCAGCCTTTGCAAGTTTCATATGATGATGCAGATCATTCTATTTCTTATGCAGATTTACATGATGCACTTGTTGATGAGAGAGCTGATATTGAGCAGGCAAAAACTATGCCAAAATGGCTAGTGCAGACTTTGTGTGACAGCAAATTAGATACACCTTTGTCATATCGTACTCGTTTAGGCTCTCATAGTGCCTCCTTTGCATCAGATTGCTATGCTATGGATGCTTCTAGCCTCTCTGATGAGAATGAGCCTGTTCCTTTTGATGAAGCACAGAATTCAAAAAATTCGATGGTTGCTATGCAATCTGGATATGATGCTATAATGAAGAATGGTACGTGGTCTTTATGTGACTTGCCTCGTGGCAAGAAGGCCATTGGCACTAAGTGGGTATACAAGCTGAAGCGTAAACCGGATGGTACAGTTGACATGTATAAGGCTAGGCTTGTTGCAAAGGGTTATGCACAAGAAAGAGGCATTGATTTTGATGAGACCTTTGCACCCACATGTCGTATGACTACTGTTCGGAGCATCTGTGCACTTGCAGCCCATCATGGTTGGAATGTACATCAGTTGGACATTAAAACTGCATTTCTGTATGTGCCCACGCAGGAGAACATAGCAAACCCTTTCAGGAAGGCTCTGCCTAGGGAGAAGTTTGAAGCTTTCCGCAAAGCTTTGGGCTTACTTCCTTTTGTGGAGTAATTTCCACATAGCTTGGCACTTCCTTATACATGAGTGCCAGGTCCTTGTTCACCGCATCACTCCTAGGGGGGATTTGTTGATATATTTAGGTAGTGATGTGTGTGAACACACTAGGACCATCGGGGCACTTTTTTCCCTCTTTAGGAGGTTTTTTCCCCCGGCTTGTATATACACCTATTGCCCTAATGGGCTACTTATTTTTGTACATTCTCTAGTAATACATTTAGTCTTGTGTGTTGTGCTCCAAGCTTCTTCTTCTTCCTTGTGTTGTTTGTGTGCTTCCACAGATGTCTAACTCCAACAATTGTGATAGCTTCCATCCTTTACAAGCAGCAATAGCAATCAATTACCTAATTGTAGACATCTTAGCAATAGGACTAAAGGTTTCATCATAATCTACCCCATAAGTTTGGGCATAATCTTTGACCACAAGTCTAGCCTTGACACTTTACCATCTGCAAACCTTTTTGTTTTATACACCCACTTACATCCAATGACCTTATGAATCTTTGGTCTTGGCACCAATTCCCATGTTTCATTTTCAAGTAGAGCATCATACTCTTCTTGCATTGCCTTTTCCCAATTTTGTTTACCTTTAGCTTCTTCATATGTGATTGGGTCCTCTTCTGTCTTCACAATGTAAGCATAATCTTTTGTTGTTAAGAAAGATGTATCATAGCTATACCTGATAGGCTCTTTCCTTTCCCTTGAGGATCTTCTCACCTCTACACTTCTTGAAGTCTCAGCCACATTTGATTCTGGATCAAATCTTGGCCCATCTTCAATATTATCCTGCAATTTACTTTTACAAGTAACATCATCAATATCTTCTTCATACATACTTACTTTTGCCTTCCCTTCTCTTTGTATTTCTTTAGCATCTGCATACTCATTTGTTGACCCTGTATACCATGTGCTTTGCTCATCAAATGTAACATCTTTGCTAACAAGAAATTGTTTTGTAGATGGACTCCACAATCTATAACCCATATGTCTATCATCATGCCCAATAAACACATACGTCTCTACTTTGGGTTCTAACTTATGCCTCGATTGTGAAGGAACATAAGCATATGCTAAACATCCAAATACCTTACAATGATCAAGAGTAGGTTTCTTACCCCACCATGCTTCATAAGGAGTTCTTCCCTCCAATGCTTTACAAGGTAACCTATTCACAAGGTATGTTGCAGTGTTGATAGCTTCTGCCCATAAGTAGTTTGGACAATTCTTTTCCTTCATCATTGCTCTTGCAAACTCTACAAGAGTTCTATTTCTTCTTTCTGCAACTCCATTTTGTTGAGGGGATTACCTGCAAGTGACTTCTCTTTTCATACTTGCGTTCCACAAATAATCATCAAACTCTTTAGAAAAATACTCTCCCCCTCCATCTGATCTCAACCTCTTGAGCTTTTGTCCTGTAATCCTTTCTGCATAAGCATGATAATGTTTGAATGTCTTGAACACTTCTGATTTGTCCTTGATTACATATAAAGTAATCCATCTCGTTGCATCATCAAGAAACAACACATAATATCTGGATCCATTTATGCTATAGTTCCTTGAAGGACCCCACACATCTGTATGAACTAACTCAAGCATGTTTGAATACTTGTATCCTGATTTTTTGTAAGAACTTTTGTGTGCTTCACCTAATTGACAAGCTTCACACTTGTACACCATGTGTTGCCCTTCAACATTTGGCAAACCAAGCACTACATCATTCCTTGACATTTCCTTTATGGATCTCTCATTGAAATGACCTAGCCTTTTATGCCATAGGTCTAATTCAGATATCTTTTGACTTCCATAAGTAAATAAAGCATGCCCCACATTACCTTGGACTTTGAAAGTAAACAGCCTTGCACATATACACCATCATTTGTGAATCTGACTTTATATCCCTTCTCCACGATTTGCCCTACACTTATCCGATTTTTAGGAATAGTAGGAACACAAAGTACCTTGCTCAGGAGTGTACTTCCATTCTTTGTCTTCACTGATCCAATACTTTCCACCTTATGCTTAGTATTGTCACCTATTTCAATTGTATGTCCATTCACCTTTGCTTCCATATCAGTCATCAAGGATATATTGCCACTCAGATGATTGCTACATCCTAAGTCAATATAAAACACCCTTTGATCTTCTCCTACTGATTCATGAGTTGCATTCAAGATAAGATTCATATCATCCTTCTGATCTGATGCATAGTTATAATAATTGTTATTGTAAGACTGAGGTTGAAAGCTTCTTCCACCTCCTCTAGCATATGATGTCCTACCACCTCTTCCTCTGAAATTGCCTCTTTAATTTCTGCCTCCTCTACCTCTTTGATTAAAACTCTGATTATTGCTTCCACCATTTTGATTGTTATACCAACAATCATTTGCCAAATGATTGGTTCTACCACAAATCCAATAAGCTTTAAAATTATCTTTGTTCTTACCTCCTCTTCCTTTACCTCTGAAGTTCATCCTTCCTTTCGTAAAGTTAGTTTGACTTGAAGTCCCTTCATCATCAGTTGGCTGCTTCCCTTTGCCATTCTTTTTCTTGTCCTTGGAGTACATGGCTTGACTTTCACTCCTGTCATTATCTCCCTTAATGTTCTGCTCAAAAGTTAGCATGTGACCTAGCAATTGATTAAGATGAGGAGTAAAGTGATCAAGTGACAATTCTATGGACAATATGAAAGGATTCCACTTCTCATCTCCTCTCAGACCTGTAAGTATTTGCCTTACCAACTTATCCTCTTCAATGTCTTCATCTACAGCTCCCAAGCTATCTGCAATATCCTTCATCCTTGCCACATAATCAGAAATTGATTGTGAATTCTTCTTCTTAAAGGTTGTAAACTCTACCCATAATGAGGACTTCCTAGACTTGGTTGTGTTTTGGAAATGCTCTTCCAAAGCATTCCACACATCTGTTGCACTTTCTTATCCTCTGATGTGAGATAGAAGATAATCATTTACAGCCATGTAAATGATGCTCCTAGCTTGATCATCCTTTCTCATCCAAGTCTTCAAATCTGCAAGCTCTTCCCTAGTTGGAATACTAGGATCTGCAAACTCAAGCTTTTCTTCTTCTCTTGTAATGAATTCCAACAAAACTTTGCTCATGAGGTGTGCCTCCATCCTCATGGACCAAGCTGGATAGTTCTCCCTATCTAGCTTATCAATCTGCAAGCTGTCTCCCATCTGTGTCTGCAATTACTATGCTTTATGATAATAAAGTGTACCTTTGATATGAAGCTTTAATATTTCTTAATCCTTCAAACTTGTGCTTTATACTTCTGTAGGTTATCTTCAAGAATTTGTCCTTGTTCACCTTCAATTAGAAGGAACTTCAATATCTATAGCAGTCGAGACTTCCAGTGCCTTTACTTCACTTGTATTGCACCTTAAGCTCTAATACCATTGTTGGAGACTTCTTAATCTCCAAAGGTTTGATCTAAGAACACTTCTATATATCAGTGATGGATCAAACTTTACACAAATATTGTCTTCATTTATCAAAAATTTCACTAGCACTTCTCTGAGTGAAGAAATTCCTTCTTCAAAAAGTCTGCTTCAGAAATTGACTTCAATACCTACACATATCTTCAGATTTCTTCAAACCAATGATGCACAAATCTCCACACTACCTTTGCGCAATCATATCAACCATTAGTTCTTCAAAAGAATCCTTAAAACTTTAATTTGATCCTTAAGATCAAAGGTATGTCAAAAACTGTCTTCCAGAAATGGCAACTTTGACATGGTCAACTTCTTAAGTTGATTTCTCACAGCACAGATCCCGTTTTGCTAAATGCTTTTAGCCATAGCTTCCTTACCTTCTAACTTAGATTTTGAATGCTCACTCATTAAAAACTTTACACTATGCACTAAGATTTAAGTAAAACATTGACACGAAAAAGTGCCGAACTCTGAGAAGTCTATCTGCAGATTCTACAAACAAATGTTCCTATTGATCATACTCACAGTAGGAAAGGAATTAGATCATAAAATTCTGAACATAGCTTCATTAGCTTCCAGATTAGATGTTTACAAAAGGATTTCTAATCCCACATGATCAGACTGAGAGAAATCTACGAAAATACCTGTCGCTATTTTCTGAAGATGACTCTCTTCACATCTATCTCTATGACACTTGTCCTCTAATGACTCTCCTCATGTATTTCTTTACATCATTGACTTATATACATATATTTCTAGACTTATCCCACATCTATTACATTATTTCTTATCATCCTAAGGATCATCTATACTCAAATTACAAGAATTTCCAACTGTAATGTACATATGTATACAAACTTCACTTCTGAGATCTCTTCACTTTCTCAAGTATCTTCTTCCACTTCAATCTGATTATAAACTTGCTTCAAGCTCTTTGTAATCACCAATTTGTGATTGGTTTGTTCCAACAATATTTTGGGCAAAATGTAGCGTTTGTCCTTTCCAAAAGATGGTTCAGTATGGGCTACTCAGAAATTGCAGTTTGTACATAGTGATGTTTGTGGTCCTATGCACACACCTTCTTTTGGAAATTATCTTTACTTCGTGACTTTCATTGATGATTTTTCGAGGCATGCATGGGTATATCCATTGAAGGCAAAGTCTGAAGTGTTCATGTGCTTCAAACAGTTTTTGGTTTTGGCTGAAAATCTATCAGCATGTAAAATGGGCACCCTTCGTTCTGATCGAGGGGGGGAATATATGTCTTTCGATTTTAATGCATTTTTGGCTGAACGTGGGATAAAAAACCACTGTACAGTGCCGTATACACCTTAACACAATGGAGTTGCTAAACGAAAGAAAATGTCACTCATGGAGATGGCGAGGTGTATGGTCAACAGTGAGGCTTTACCACATAGTTTCTGGCTTGCGGCCATGTGTGCAGCCTATGTACTAAACAAGTGTCCCACTAAATCTCTACAGTTTATCACTCCATATGAGGCTTGGCATGATCGCAAGCCATCTGTTCCTCATCTGCGTGTTTTTGGTTGTTTGGCATATGCATTAGTGCCTGAACAACATTGCAGAAAATTGGATGATATAGTAGTAAAATGTATTTTTGTTGGGTATAGTTCTGAAAGTAAAGGCTATCGTCTGTATTATCCACAGACTAAATGCATTTTGGTTAGTTGTGATGTTGTTTTTGTGGAAGATGCTATTCCGACATTGCTTTCATGTACTAAGGAGACATCTGTTAGCTCCAAAGACATGTATGATACTTTGCTGCCTCTTTTCAGAGGTGGACAATCTAGTGCTAGTCCTAATGAGGAAACTTCTCAGCCTTTGCAGGTTCCATGTGATGATGCAGATCATTCCATTTCTGATGCAGATTTACATGATGCACTTATTGATGAGAGAGCTGATATTGAGCAAGCAAGAACTATGCCAAAATGGCTGGTGCAAACCTTCTGTGACCGCAAATTAGATGCACCTCTATCATATCGTACTCTATCAGGCTCTTATAGTGCCTCTTTTGGATCAGATTGCTATGCCATGGCTGCATCTAGTCTCTGTGATGAGACTGAGCCTGTTTTGTTTGATGAAGCACAAAATTCAGAAAATTGGATGGCTTCTATGCAATCTTAATATGATGCAATAAGGAAGAATAGTACTTGGTCCTTATGTGACTTGCATCCTAGCAAGAAGGCCATTGGAACTACGTGGGTATACAAGCTGAAGTGTAAACGTGATGGTACAGTTGAGAGGTATAAGGCTAGGCTTGTTGCAAAGTCCGTATGACTACTATTCAGAGCATCTGTGCACTTGCACCTCATCATGGTTGGAATGTACATCAGTTGGACATTAAAATTGCATTTCTGAATGGTGACGTGCATGAAGAAGTGTATGTGTTTCAGTCCCGTGGCTTTGTGCAGAAAGGGCATGAGAACCAGGTGTGCAGGTTAAAGAAGGCATTATATGGTTTAAAGCAAGCACCACGTGTGCTTGGTATGAAAAGATGCATGCCTATCTGATTGCACATGGTTTTGAGAACAGTCCAACTGAAAGCACCTTATATGTTAAGCATGCTAATGATGTACTTCTGATCATTGTGGCTTATGTTGATGACATGCTACTCACTGGTCCTCATGAGACAAATATTGCTAATTTTAAGGCTGATTTGCAAGCCTCATTTGAGATGTCTGATTTGGGGCATTTGCATCATTATCTAGGCATTCAGTTTATGCACATTGATGGTGGAATGGATTTGTGCCAAACGAAATATATTGACACATTATTGTAGTGTTTTGGCCTTGAAGACTGTAAGCCTATTGCCACTCCTATGGAGACGGGTTTACGATTGAGTCTTCATGATGTTGGAGATGCATTTGATGTTGTCCTCTATCAGCAGGTTGTTGGATGCTTGAGTTACTTATGCAATACTCGGCTAGATATTCATTTTGCTATCTCACAGATGAGCAGGTTTATGCATTGCCCATGAGTTAAGCATTGGCAGGTGGCTGAGCGTATCTTTCACTACTTGAGTGGTACTCGGCTACTTGGGTTCTTTTATCCCAAGGGGGGACTA
The DNA here is from genome assembly GCA_020310875.1 of Ceratopteris richardii. Lineage (NCBI taxonomy): Eukaryota > Viridiplantae > Streptophyta > Polypodiopsida > Polypodiales > Pteridaceae > Ceratopteris > Ceratopteris richardii. The sequence goes on from CM035416.1 coordinate 102,422,413, forward strand.
CCGCCAGATTTGCATGCTTTTTCTGACTCTGATTGGGCTAGTTGCTATGACACTCGTGTGTCCACTAGTGGCCTTAGCTTCATGCTTGGTAGCTCATGTATATCTTGGTTGAGCAAGAAGCACCCTACTATGGCCACTTCCGTATGGCTCATTTGGGTGTTGGTCAATCTTCTGCCACCACCATCTTCACTGACAGTCAGAGCGCATTGACAGTTGCGAGGAACCCTGTGTTCCATGCTCGCATTAAGCACATTGAGGTGCATTATCATTATGTCAGGGAGAGGTTCTCTGTTGGGGAGATCAGCTTGGCATATGTACCCATGTAGGAGAACATTGCAGACCTTTTCATGAAGGCTCTACCTAGGGAGAAATTTGAAGCTTTCTACAAAGCTTTGGGCTTTCTTCCTTTTGTGGGGTGATTTCCACATAGCTTGGCACTTCCTTATACATGAGTGCCAGCTACTTGTTCACCGCATCACTCCTAGGGGGGATTTGTTGATATATTTAGGTAGTGATGTGTGTGAACACTCTAGGACCGCCGAGGCACTTTTTTCCCTCTTTAGGAGGTTTTTTCCCCTAGCTTGTATATACGCCTATTGCCCTAGTGGGCTACTTATATTTTTACATTCTCTAGTAATACATTGAGTATTGTGTGTTGTGCTCCAAGCTTCTTCTTCTTCTTCCTTGTGTTGTTCCCATGCTTCTGCAAACGTCTATCTCCAACAAGACTAGTCATATGCTCATTTTGCAGATGATACTCTGGCAAAATTTTTCCAGATTTTTGGTTTAGTAAACTATACAGTGGTCAATTTACTCCTTGATGCACTTATTTTTTGGTCTTTGGACTCATCTAGCTCCATTATGATTCTATTCAGTTCTCTACCATCATGGCATCAGAGGTCTCAGGTACATCCGGTGGATCAGGGTCTAGTGCTTCTGTTCTGAGGAGGAGCTATAACTTGCAGGGCAAAGACCATTTTGAGATCCGAAAATTTGATGGCACAAACTTTGCTCTATGGAAGAATCAGATTAAAGATGTGTTGATTCAAAGGAGGCAATGGAAGCGAGTAAATGGGATTTCAAAGAAGCATGCTGACATGGATGAAGATGATTGGGATGGGTTAGATGAAATGGAGAGTTCTACCATTCGCTTGCACCTGGTAGATAATGTTTACTTTACAGTATTAGACTGTGAAAGTGCAGAGGAGATTTGGAAGAAGTTATGCAATACATATGAAAAGAGACAGTATCAAATAAAGTGTATCTAATGAGAAAATTATATGACCTTTGTATGAAGGACACGGATAATGTTGTTGCTCATCTAAATGAGTTTGATGAAATATTCTGTTGATATATTTAGGTAGTGATGTGTGTGAACACTCTAGGACTGCCGAGGCACTTTTTTCCCTCTTTAGGAGGTTTTTTCCCCCGGCTTGTATATACGCCTATTGCCCTTATGGGCTACTTATCTTTGTACATTCTCTAGTAATACATTCAGTATTGTGTGTTGTGCTCCAAGCTTCTTCTCCTTCCTTGTGTTGTTCGCGTGCTTCCGTAGATGTCTATCTCCAACAATTGGTATCAGAGCAGATCGTCGCTTCATCTAGGGTGCCATCGACACTCCTCTGTTTGCAGTCTCAGAATGACACGAATTTTGGTGAGCATACTCAGCGTCTTTTCAAGATCAAAATCGCTTCGCATTGTGGTGCCGAAATCGTGATCTGAGCTCATTTCGGCCTCCAAACGCACTATCGCAGTGCTTATGTAGGCTATTTTGTCTTTTTGTGCGAAAGGTATATACCAATTTTTGTTCGCCAGTATAAGCGTCTCAAAGTCTACTATAGGTCTAGCAAAACTCGTCTTGGCAGTTCTGTTCAACTTTTTGAGATACAGTCAATTTTCTGCATCAAGGTATTTTAGTCACCGGCCATGGCTGAAAGCAATGATGTATTTCGTATGTTGGCTGTTGAGGATAAGTTGGAGGTACCAACTACCCGTTATGGGCTTATATGATGTGACATGTGTTGGTTGCAAAAGGACTGTGGAACATTGTGTAGGGTGTTGAAAAACGTCCTATCACACCTGCAACTGTTACAACTACAGGTACTAAGGCTGATGTAGAAGGTGTCGACGATGATGATATTCTGCATATTCATGTTCGTGTTGCGGTTTCTGCTACACCTACTGCAGAGCAGATTTGCTGAGATGGTAGAGATGCCCAGGCACATGCTTTGATAGCCTTGTTTGTCAAACGTACCATTATTCCTCACATTTGCTCTTACAGAACAACTAAAGATGCTTGGGGTACACTTAGCACATTGTACCAAGCTAGGAATGAGGCTCGTGTTGCTTACCTCCGAAAACAGTTGGAGAGTGAGCACATGAATGAAGGTGATTCTATGGAGAATTTCCTAACAAAGATTAAAGTCTTGAAGGAACAGTTGATTTCTGCTGATGAGGTTATACCAGACAGCTCACTTGTGTAGACCGTTCTGAATGGTCTTCCTGATTCATATCAGAGTTTTGCTTCTACTCTTTGGTTGATGATGAAAGGAAATCCAAATGCCTTGTCATTTGAGGAGTTATTCTCTGTTTTGTTGCAGGAAGATCAGTCCAAGTAAAACATGTCCATTATGTGTATTGCAGATCAAGCTTTCCAAGCTAGTCAGAAGGGCAAAGGAAAATGGAGCTCTTCTACTAGTAAGCAGAAATCTGAAATGAAAGCAGTATTGCTGTTATGCACCCTACCATCATCATGGGATACGTTTTGCATAGCCACTAGCAATAGTGCACCTGGTGGTAAACTTGTCTATGATGACATATGTGGAGCACTCTTGAGTGAGGAGATTCGTTGAAAATCTATGGTTGGCTTCAGAATGTTGATGGGCATGCTAAACAGTTACCTACTCCATCTACTTCGATTGTGAAGATTGAAGAAATTAATGCCATTTCTGATGATGTTGATGTGTTGACACTTGATAGTACTATGCCATCTGAGGCACTTATGGTTGATTCTCTTTCCCAGACCTTGGTGCTAGATTCTGGTGCTTCTTTCCATGTGGCACCACATAGAGAATGGTTCTCTAATTATGCAACAAAGTCTCTTGGTACTGTGAAACTTGGTGACTCTTACCAGTGTGATGTTGTGGAGATTGGAGATGTGGTTGTGCAGTTCATTGATGGTTCAAAATTTACTATGCATAATGTACACCATGTAGTCAGTTATCACGGAGTTAGATGTCAGTTGGTCAACTTAATGACCTTGGTTACAAGGTGGTCTTCTATGCTGAGTCCTTTCATATATCAAAGGGCAATATGGTTATTGCAAAAGGACGCAAAGTTGGCTCACTTTATAATTTATTTGTATGACACAAAGAACACTTGTTAGTTGTTACTGAATAGCCTATGGCTTGTATTTGGCATGGTCGTTTAGGCCATATATCTAGTGGAATGGAAAATCTTTCTCATTGTGGCTACTTACCTGTCTTATCTTTCTCTCATTTTTCATTTTGTGAGCATTGTCAGTATGGAAAGCAAACTAGAAATGTGCATAGAACGCACATTGACTCTTCAATTCAACCTTTAGATCTCATTCATATAGATATGTGTGGTCCTATGCCCACTAGCTCCTTAGGCGGTTCTCCTTACTTTTTCACTTTCATAGATGATTCTACTAGAAAAGTCTGGGTATATCCTATCAAATCGAAGGATGATGTATTCCTTACTTTCAAAAAATGGCTTGCTTCAATTAAGGCTGAGAAAGGAATTATGCTTAAGGATTTACGTTCAGATAATGGGGGTGAGTATACCTCACATGAATTCAACCTTTTTTGTGAGTCTAGAGGGATTCGTAGAGAGATTACAGCTCCTTATACGGAGTACAGAATGGTGTAGCTGAGGGGAGGAATAGAACTATTCAAGATAGATTATTCTCTATGTTGCATCATGCAAGCCTCTCACAAGGTTTTTGGGCAGAAGCAGTATTCGGACTACAGTTCATGTGATTAACCTTTCACCTGATTAACTGCCAAAGGTCTGAAAGCGGCACAAGAGTTATGGACAGGGAAGCCACCATATTATGATCATCTTTGAGTTTTTGGGTGTGAAGCATATGTTCATATACCCAAGAATCTTAGACAAAAGTTGGACCATAAGTCAAGAAATGCATTTTTCTTGGATATGGTCGAGAAGGAAAATTTGGATATCGCTTATGGGATCGTGAAACACGGTCAGTGATCAGAAGTAGTGATGTCATTTTTTATGAGTCTAAGATGCATAAACAACCCATTAAGGAGTTTGAAGTGAGAAGAGTGGTGTTTGAGGATACTAGTCCTCCGGTTAGCATGCATAAAAATGTTGCACATAGGGATGTTCAAGAGAATGTCCATTCAGATCAGTTTGCACATGTTTCGGTTCAGCAATCATTGAGATGTTTTGCACGTGTCTCGCATCCACCTGATAGATATGTTCCAGGTTTAGATTTTGTTATGCTAACAGATGTTGATGAGCCTTCTTGCTACAAAGAGGCTATGCAGACAGAGGATCATGTCAAGTGGGAGCGTGCCATGAAGAGTGAGCTAGATTCTATTCACAAGAATGGTACTTGGGACTTAGTACCTTTGCCAAAGGGCACGAAAGCTTTACCATGTAAATGGGTATATAAGCTGAAATTCACATCAAATAGTGCTTCTCCAAATTATAAAGCATGACTTGTTGCAAAGGGTTTTAAGCAACAACATGGTGTTGATCTTGAGGAAATCTTCTCTCCAAGGGTCAAGATGACTAATTTGCACATGTTGCTTGGATTCATTGCGATGGAGGACTTAGAGCTAGTCCAAATGGATGTGAAAATAGCTTTCTTGCATGGAGATCTTACAGATGAGATCTATATGGAACAACCAGAGGGTTATGTAGTTCTTGGCAAGGAAAGTCTAGTTTGTAAGCTCAAAAAGATCTTGTATGGACTTAAACAGTCTCCTAGACAATGGTACCAAAAGTTTGAGGCTTTTATGAAGTCCTAAGGCTATTCTCGGAGCAATGAGGATCATTGTATCTACACAAAGAGATGCTCTGATGGCAGCTTGATATGTTTGATACTGTCAATGATATGTTGATTGCTGGGAAGTCCTCTTATGATTTGTCAATTCTCAAAAAGAAGCTGAGTCAAACATTTGATATAAAGGATTTGGGAGATGCCAAACATATTCTTGGCATGCGCATTACTCATGGTAGGAGTAAAAGATCAATATACTTGTCTCAAAGTGAGTACATATCCAAAGTATTTCACCGATCCAATATGCAGGGTGGAAAGGCATAGAGTACACCTTTACTCACGTATGTGAAATTGGGCAAGGATGACTGCCCAAAATCAGATGAGGAAAAGGAATTCATGACCAAAATTCCATATCAATCTGTTGTTGGTAGTCTCATGTACGCTATGGTAGCTACAAGACCATACATTGCATTTGCAATGGGAGTTGTAAGCAGATATATGTCTAATCGTGGCAAGAAACATTGGGAAGCAGTCAAGATGATTTTGCGATATCTGAGTGGCACTAAGGACAAGTGTCTATGCTTAGGTAGAGGGAAAGTATCCATTATTGGTTACACAGATTCTGACTATGCTGGTTCTGTAGACAATCGTAAGTCTACATCAGGGTACATTTTTCATTTTGTTGGAGGTGCTATCTCTTGGAGATCTCGTCTTCAAGAATGTACAACTGTTTCCACCACAGAAGCAGAGTATGTTGCAACAAGTGAGGCATGTAAGGAAGCATTGTGGCTTTCTTGTCTTGCTTGTCATATGGGTTTACCTCAGCATGTACCTCACTTGCTTAGTGATAGTCAGAGTGCCATTGCTTTGGCTAAGAATCTGGTCTATCATGCAAAGACCAAACACATTGAGGTGAGGTATCACTTCATTAGAGATTGCTTAGCCACTGAGCGCATTATTCTTGAGAAGGGTCACACTCAAGATAATGCTATAGATGCTTTGACTAAAGCTCTACCAGAGGATAGCTTTTGACACTGTTGTCACTTAATGGGGGTTACTTGATTCTTCATCTTACACAGTCACTTGTATACTGTGTAAGATGCCCATCAGGTGGGAAGTATAATTTGTATACTTACACTCAAACATTCTTTATCATTCTTTATTTTTCTCCCATAGTTATTATGGCCATATTGGCCTTTTGTGGGAGATTGTTACCATTAGTGTCCATGTGAAAGGCCAAATGGCCATCGGACACTTCTTTGTATATGTTCTTTAATAAAACATATATTGGCATGGTCAGTCACAGACTGTAAGTTCGACCGCATTTGTAATACCTAACAAGTTTGTCTTCATGCTCCCTGTGTACTGTGTTTTCTGTGTGTTTTGTAGTATCTACGCGGAGTACTGTATGCGGCCTCAAGAGCTTGGTTTTCTACTCGGAGGACATCTTCGTGGAGTTCGCAAGAAGGAGAGGGCACTATGGTGCATCACCATCAAATTACTGCAAACCTAATTATCCCTACTTAGAGTATAGAAAAACAATGATTACATGCATAGAAATCGATTCTACAAGATCATTATGATGATGAAGATGCAATAGTGAATAGTAGACATAGATGTACTTGAAGAAAATGTATCAAAATATAAATTCAAATGAACATATGATACAAGGGAAATGTACATGAACTAAGCTCATATATTATGCTCATTGACGTAGCTCAATGTCTCTTGGAATATCTCTCTTATCCCGTGACTAAAACCATGTGTATATATATACATGTCTTGAGTTTGAATTTTTTATTTTCCTTCACCTAAAAGTGATCCTACACTTTGGTGATGATTTGAATTGATTCTTCCTACCACATGAGTCATGGGTTTAACTCCATACCTTCATGAGATTCCTTACTCTCTTGTCTTTTACAATTATCCGAAGTAAATATGCTTAAAATGACAAGCATGAGTTCACATGTGGTTCTCTCTTGTGAAGAGCTAAATGAATGTGTAGTCCTAAGGCTTTATAATGAACTTAGGCTTGCTAATTGGCACCAACAGATCCCCCTCAAGCCTTGGATGCTTAAGACTTCAATCCTTCATGATCTCCTACAACCCAATCATAGATTTGAATCTATTCAATTTACTTTCACCCAATGCCTTTGTCATCATATTTGCACATTGTTGATGAGTTGACACATGTGAGAGTTGTATCTCCTTACTCATGATCTTCTCTCTCACATAATGGTAATGAACTTCTATATGTTTAGTCTTGGCATGATAGATATGGTTAGCAACAAGATGTAATGAACTAATATTGCTTCCAAATATATGTGGAATTCAAGTGCTCAACCCTAAATTTGAGTATAGGTTTTAATCGACATGGCTTCTTGTGTAGCATTTACAAGTCCTTTGTATTGAGCCTCTATTGATGAAAGAGAAACTATGGGTTGCTTCTTTGAGGAACATTAAATCAACTTTGTACCTGCAAAGGTAAGATATCCACATGTGCTTCTCCTATCATCTTTAGAGCCTAGCCAATTTGCATCAGAAAAGAGTTTAACATCTATATGAGATGTATATGGATAGTACAATCCTTCATTAATTGTGCCCTTCAAGTACTTCAAAATTCTGTTGGTTGCTTCCATGTGAGGCTTCCTTAGAGTGTGCATGAATTGACTCAGCACACTTACTCCATAGAATATATCTACTATAGTAAGAGTAGCATAATTTAAACTTTCAACTAAACTTTGTTAGCTAGACACAACCTCAATGAGTTCACCTTCATGAGTAGTTGATTTCAGCTTTACTCCATGGGTGTACCTAGAACCTTTGTATTCTCCATCTTGAATTTAGAGAGCATATCTCTAATATATTTTCTTTGTGTGAGAAACGTACCTTTCTCTGTATATAACACTTCCAAATCTAGGAAGTATATGAGCAAATCACGATCATTGATCTTAAACTCCTCCTTTATTTAAGCTTTGATCCCCCTAATTCCATCTGCATCATTCCCTATAATGATTATATCATCCACATATACACAAAGGTATATAAACTCTCAATGATTCCTCTTAATGAAGATGGAAGGATCTGCCTTACTCACCATAAAACCTTTATCCTACAAGTAAATGAAAATTCTATGATTCCAAGCTCTAACAGCTTGCATCAAGCCATACAAGGCTTTCCTTAACCTCCACACATGTTCACGGTATGATGATCTTCAAAATGATGTGGTTGAGCCATAAATACCTCCTCTAAAATCCAACCAATTAAGAAATAAGTTTTAACATCCATTTGATATATCTTCCAATTCTTGGAAGATGAAACACCGATAAGTACTCTAATAGTAGGAATTTTAGCAACAAGTGAAAATGTTTCTTCATAATCAATACCTTGAGTTTTTGCAAACCCTTTGGCTACAAGCCGTGCTTTGTACCTGTTAATTGAGCCATTATAATTCTTCTTTATTGTGTATATCCACCATGAGTCAATGATCTTCATAGATGGTTTCTCAAGTAGTAATTCCCAAGTCTAATTTTCTTGTGAAGCTTCTATTTCTTCTTCCATGGCACTCCTCCATTCAAGCTTCTTCTTGGCTTCTTTATATGTAGATGGTTCTTAAGAGTTTGAGTCATGTGCTAAGTACATTGAATGTTTACTGACCAAAGAGGTATCATAACCATACCTTTCTTGTTTCTTTTTCTCTCTTGTAGACCTTCTTATAGTTTTTTGAGAAGATTCTGCTACATCTCATAAGTCATGTACTTTGGTTTCACCTTTAGAGTTCCACGAATTGATTTCCCTTCTTGGATTCTTCTGATCATCATCAAAATCACTTTATGCTTCAAGTGTAAGTTCATTCTTATTTGATAATGTTGGAAAGTCTTCTTCTAGATCATAGGAAAGTTTGATTTTCCTACAATCATCTTTAAACCAAGATTTGTTTTCATCAAACACAACACTAGCCTATAAGCTTTCTAATTAAGTTCATTGCCAATGAAGATGCATTTCTCTACCTTCAAATCTAGCTTACCTCTAATATGTGAAGGTATGTGTGCATATGCTATGTACCCAAACATCTTGCAATGATCTGGGCTAGATCTTCTTCCATACCACGCTTCATATTGTGTCATCCCATCCAATGATTTTGATGTAAGTCTATTGATCAGGTATGTGGTTGTGGATACAACCTCTACTCATAGTTAATTTGGTAACTTCTTTTCATTTAGCATTGACCTTGCAGCCTCCACTATGGTTCTATTTCTTCTCTCTACCACTCCATTTTGCTTTAGAGTATACCTGGTAGTAATTTCTCTTTTCATTCCTCTCTCATGAATATAAGAATCAAAATCATGGGGGAAATATTCTCCCCCTCTATCTAACCTTAGTCTTTTCAAGGTTTTCCCTATTTGATTTTCTACAAGTGCTAGGTACTCCTTGAAACATTAAAACACTTGATCTTTAAGCTTCATAAAGTATAGTATTGTCGATCTGCTATAATCATCAATGAATGACACATAATACCTGGATCCAGAGATTGAAGGCTCCTTGTTTGCTCCCCATACATCTGTATGAACGAATGTACCCCTTCTTTGTAAATGGTTATCTATGAGACTTACCAAATTGACAAGCTCATGTATTGTTTAAAAATTTATGGAAAACCAAGTACACTCTGATCCCAATTGATTTTCTTTAGAGCTCTTTCACCTATGTAAGCTAAGCTCTTGTGCCAAATTTTCAACTATGAAAAAGTTTGGCTACCATAATTGAACAATGCAATATTTCTGGTATCTTGGAGTTCAAATGTAAATAATCTACCTATTTTTTCTCCTCTTGCTATTCTCTTCAATCCTTCGTGTGGATCTTCAACAAATGCTCCATTCTTCATGAATCTAACCTCCAATCCTTTCTCAACAATATGACCTATGCTTATGAGATTTCGTGTGATAGTCAACACACAGTACCTTGCTCAATAGGTTCATATTACCATCTGAATCCTTCACATTGCCTATCTTCTTTACTCGATGCCTTGTGTCATCTCCTATTTGGAATTCATGTCTATTTCTTGGATCCTCCAAGTCTACGAGTAGAGCTATGTTTGCTACTACATGATTTGAGCAACCTAAGTCTATATAGAATACATGTTCATCTGCTTTACCTTGCTTCATGGTCATGTTCATCAAAAGAAGTGAATCTTCTTGAGTTTGATTATCTACATAATTTTTGCAGTCTCTCCTTTCTCTTTATCCTCGTTGGTAGTTGTTGTTGTCGTATGAGTTGTTGTTGTAACCATTGTTGTAGTTAAATCTACCTCTTGAGCTTCCATAGCCTCCTTTGTTGTAACCTCTTCCTCTTTGGTTCCTAGGATTCCTCAAAGAAATCTCAATTATTTGATTAGTTAAGACAAACAAGGCACATGGAGATGATCTTTGAGTTCTCTTCCTCCCTTATCTTCCTCCTCTACCTCTTCCTCTTGAGCCTCTACCTCTTCTTGTAAAGTTTGCTTGAGAAATACTACCTTCTCTTCATCAATGATTTCTCCAATGCATCCATGTTGGTCTACTATGTCCTTCATTTTGGTGACAAAATTAGTTACACTTTGCTCGGGCATCATCTTGAGTGTTGTGAATTCCATCCATAGATGATTCTTCTTTGCCTTGGTACTTGATGAGGAGAATGCTTCAAGAGCATTCCAAGTCTCTTGTGAAGTCTTGCAACTCCAAATGTGTGGAAGTAAAACATTAGAGATTGATTTTAGAATATATGACCTTGCTAGAGCATCCTTTGAGCACCATGTGTTTAACCTCTCTTTTTCTTCTTGAGTTGGTTGACCTTTGCTTTTGAGGATTGGCATCATCTCATCTCCAGATATGTAACCATATAGATTTCTCCCTTGAAGATAAGCTTCCATTCTAAGTGACCAAGCTAAGTAGTTACCTTGATCCAATTTGTCTATGGATGAAGGAAATCCATCTCCCATGTTGATTTTTTGTTGCTCTAATACCAGTATGAGGAGATGGTGAGATAGGTCCAAAGGTGGGATAGATTCTAGAGGTAATTTGGTTTTGCACAAAACTTGCTCTACACTTGCCAATCTAACTCTATGGATGCTTAGTGTACCTCTTTAGCTTTACAATGATGCATTTAGAACCACCAAGTCCTATGAAGCGTCAATCTCAATTGCTTGCATCAAAATAGATAACTAGAATATGCATGAAATGTGAAGAACCTTCTATTTTGGGAATAGAAGTTCTCAACCTTATGCTCTAAGCTCATAACTTGGTATGAATTAACCAAGAAGCTTTTGTACACACCTAATTGCAGTGTGTAGCTAACTAAATCAAGTGATTTCATCAATATATGTGCACCACATACTAAGAAATGAATCTAACAAGTCAAGGGGTCATCCCGACTTTTTAGGATCTAGAAGGTGTGCAAACATAATCACATTCCTAGCTTCATATCTCAAGATCTGCTAAGCCAAAATTGTTCAGATTCAATACGTAGATATTAGAGACTCCAATCTAACTATCCCAAGTTATAGTATAAAAACAATTAGCACATGTAGAGAAATTGAGTCCACAAGATCATTATGATGATGAAGATGTAGTAGTGAACACGAGACAATAATGTACTTGAAGAAATGTATCAAAATGTAAATGCTAATGAACATATGATACAAGGGAAGTGTATAAGACTACTCATACATGAAGTGAGCTCAAAGTATGCTCACTGAAGTAGCTCAATATCTCTGAAAATACCTATGTTATCATGCATCGAAAACCTATGTATATATACACATGTCTTGAGTTTGAATTTTTAATTTTCCTTCACCTAAAAGTGATCCTGCACTTTAGGGATGATTTAAATTGATTCTTCCTACCACATGAGTCATGGGTGTAACTCCCTAGCTTCATGAGATTCCTTATTCTCTTGGCTTTTACAATTATCCAAAGTAAATATTCTTAAAATGAAAAGCATGAGTTCACATTTGGTTCTCTCTTGTGAAGAGTTAAATGAGCATGTAGTCCTAAGGTTTTTGCAATGCAATTAGGCTTACTAACTACACTAACAAGGAGGAGATGTCAAATGCATACAAAAATCAATGGAATGGTGAAGTAAGAGGTTTGATAGGGTAAGGTATCATGTTGAGAGGCTTACATATGACTCATTCATGGCTAGGCATGTTGCATATATGAGAAAATTTATTGAAGAAGATACATGTATGCTTTGAAGAAGAAAATGCATACAAGCAATGCCAAGAGGCTATGGAGAAGGAGATTAAAGCTTTGGAGGACAACCCATGGACATTGGTTCCAAGAATAATGACATGAAATTTATTGGAAATATATGGTTGTATAAGGTTAAAAAAAAAGCATAGAAATGGTAGCATTTCTAGGTATAAAGCAAGACGTGTAGCTAAAGGGTTCGCTCAAGCATATGGAGTGAGATATTAACTGACCTATAGTTGTGTAGCAAAGATGACTACCATAAGAACAATAATTGGAACTACAGCTAGCAAACATTGAAAAATGTACCAACTTGATGTGAAGAATGATTTCGTAAATGGAGAGCTAGATGAAGTGGTCTACATGGACCAACTATTAGGGCTTGAATATAAAATAAAGGGTTACTATTTTTTTTGGATAAAGAAGGCTCTCTATGGTCGGAAGCAAGCCCCCGGCATGGAAGCAAAGAGTTTTGGACTAGTTGGTAAATTGTGGATACAAACAAAGTAAGGCAATAGAGAAGGTGAAACATCTGTCTACTTATGTCTCTATATAGATGACTTAATCATTATAGGCAATCATGAATAAGGAGTCAAAGATATCAAAGAAAGACTTGAGAAGGATTTCAAGATCTCAAACCTTGGAGATCGAAGTTACTTTCTAGGTATTGAAGTCATATACAACGACATTGGTATTTGGCTCATGGAAAGGAAATACATCTTTGATGTACTAAAGAAGTATGGACTTATTGGTTGCATACCATTGACAAATCCAATGGAAGTCAATAAAAATTTGACCTCAACTGGAGCTAATGAATTTCAAGATGCACTCTTATACATGTGTATAGTGGTCTCTTAAGACTATGCCACTATCATAACCCCAAATCTAGCAGCATATACAGATGTTATGCTATCTCAATTCATGCTTGCAACAAGCACCCTTCACTTAAATTCAGCTAAGAGAGTGCTTAAGTATCTCAAAGGACTTTGATTGAAGGTCTTTCTATCCTTTCGAAGATGATTTGCAAGTAAAAGCATATAATGATGCTAATTAGGCTAGATCCAAAGAAGATAAGGGAAGTACAAGTGGATATTGAATGATGCTAGGCACGATGTTCATCTCATGGATGGCAAAGAAGCAACCAATTCTTGCCTTAACTCAATAGAATCTGAATAAAACGCATTAATACAAGTTACTTGTGAGTTCATATTACTTAAAAACCTTATGGTTGAATTGAATTTCTAGGTTAATCAGCTTCCAATCATGTGCCCCAACATGCATAGCGTGTACCTATCTCTCAATCCTATGCTACATGCTAGGAGCACGCATAAAGATATATATTACCATTACATCAAATAAAAGGTGCCGTTAAGGAGTTGTAAATCTAGCAAATAAGTACCAAGGATTAGTGTGCTCACATTTTCATCAAAGAATTGGACTCAATGAAGATAATAAATTTTCAAAAGAGGCATTCAAATGATGGAAATTCGAGAAGACTTGAAAGTTGAAGCTTGAGTAGGAGTGTTGAAAACCATGCTTCAACCTTAGGAGCATATGAACCTCAATTTTTGCTGACACTTGGAGTTTCATGAAGCAAGAAGCAAAGCATGAGAACTAATACATTTGATTTGAAATTGAAGTCCCCTCATATATCTCAATCAATCACCTATCACACTTAGGTGTGAGGAATCCATTTTTTAAGAAAAGGATCATTCTACCTTCTAGGGAATCTTTTCCAAGTTTTATTCATACACCCACTACTTTGAATTGATAAGATCCTATGTTTGGTATCCCTTAAGGAGTTTGAATAACCTAGTGGACCCATTGATAAGCATCACCCTACTTGCTTGAATATTTTCTTCCCACTTTGGGTAACCATATGCCACTCTCTCTTTTGGCATTCCTAGAGCTAGGTAGCTCTAAATGTAGAGCACATGTTCCTCATCATATATTATCCATTTAATGAAATATTTGGCTTTTAAAAAGTTAACATATTCTTCTAAAGATCCCACAAATATTTTCTCTTCGCTCTACATATTCTAATATGAATATGTCTTGAGTGAACAATGGTCTCTGTGTGTCTAGTGAAGATAATGATTAATTTATCTTGAAGGCATTGGTTCTTTCAGTAGAAGTAAGCATTTTTTGCTACATACCTTTCATTCGTAAGTTCTTGTAGTCTTGTTTTAGTTACCAAGAGCTCTTGGGCTCATTGCATAGGAACTCAATGAAACATTGAATTCAGTGAATAGATGTATCGATGAGTATGCATGTGAGGCCATTCATGCTTCAAGCTAGATAAGGACGTTTAACGTTCTCCCATAAAATTTCCATTAAAATATTCTATCCGGTTCTCAAAACTTCATCAAAGTTCTCTTGGGTTTGGCAGAAATCTACAAAACCCTATAGCTCCTATGTTGCAAACTCTTCATTGTAGTTTCTTTTATTATCAAGATTCTTTTACATGCCTTCTCCAAAGGAAAGTAAAAAATTATATGAAAAAATATTCTAATGGGTAGTTGAGCAATGTACTGTCCCAAAGGTATTTGGCTTTCTAGTTTCAGAATCCTTTGTTGTTGCATATGTGTGGTCCACCATAAAATTTCTCACTTGCATTGTTTCTTGTATTGATTCAAAACATAAAAAAGACAATGGACAAGTATTCATGGTTGACTCCATTTTTTGCATAAAGGAAGCTCTAACATATGAGATGTGTGAATTTACGAGAAGAGAAAAATGTATCTTTGATGCGCTTGACCACATATTTTAGAAGTTGGATAAAAAATACGAAAGTGTTCAAATTTTCACAAAATTCAAGACAACGAGTCATTTTACAATCATTATACAAGAATTTTATATGTTCTAGAAAAGTAAGGAAATCTATTATATTTGCATTTGAGATATGTTCTAAAAGGCACTATGAACACTTTAGAGGTGATGTGACAAAATGGATCCTTTCTAATTAGCCATCAATGAAATTCCTTGCACAACCTATTTTTCATTGTTTTTGGTCCTCATGTTTCTTACTTCACCTTGCATCAATATTTTGGTTGTGATACTTCTCACCAGTTTCCCACACCTTCATTCGATTGCCTCTCACTCCCCTCCATATGATATTGTGGAATCTCCTCATTCTTTGATGTCTTTCCCACACCTTCATTCGATTGCCTCTCACTCCCCTCCATATAATATTGTGGAATCTCCTCATTCTTTGATGTCCTGCTCAACCTCATGTTAACTCACCTTAGCTTGAGAAAGAGGAAAAAAATCCTTATTTGAATGGCGAATTATCAAATTTAACCCAATATTTAGAGGATTTTTGGCAGATTATCATTCTGAGGATACATCTTCACAGAAGAAGCGTGAAGATCTCCTCACAAAGGTAGAGTCTCTATAGGATGAGAATCCTTCCACCAATTTGATTACAACAAATTGTACCATTAATATGAGAAACTCCCATGTAGAGTACGTTATTGTAGCCACAGATTACCTCAAAAAGTGGGTGGAAGCAAAAGCCACAACAAAGAATGATGCTCAAATGAGGACTAAGTTCTTATTTGAAAATGTGTTCATAAGATATGGGTTACCAATAGAGTTAGTAAGTGATAGAGGTACACACTTCTTGAATGAAGTTATTGAAAACCTTCTCCAAGTACTCTTTGTGATTCATAAGAAATCTACCCCCTATCATCCACAAGCTAATGGATAGGTTGAGAACACAAATAAGATCTTATCTAATGTATTCACAAAATTGGTAAATAATAAACGCTTTGATTGGGATAAACAACTACATCATGTTGTTTGGGCTTACAAAGTTGCCTACAAAATGATACTCAATGCCACCCCGTTTTAGATGGTCTTTATACAAAATGTTGTGCTACCATTGGACTTCCTAATCCCAGCTTTAGGAGTAGCACAAGAGAACGAGTGGAATGGACATGCCTTTTCCTCCACAATCTTTGATCTAGAACGCTTAGATGAGACAAGGCTACAAGTAGTAGGAGGCATCTATGCTGCAAAGAAAATACAAAAGGCTTATTTTGATTCACACATCAAGGATAAAGGACTCAAAGAGGGTGACCTAGTGTTGGCTTATACACTCAAACAACATGCTCGCAAATTGGAAAAAAGAGCATAGGGGCCCATGATCATTAATAGAATTTCCACTAGTGGTGCAATTCAATTGGCCACTCTAGAGGGTGGCATCTTGCCAAACTATATTAGTGGTTGTCGAGTCAAGCTATATCAAGAACCTCATTCAGAGGATATGCTAAGGATACTCAACACTGCTAAGAAGAAAAAAGAAGAAGAAATAAGGGTTAGAGAAGAAGCACAC
This sequence comes from Ceratopteris richardii, assembly GCA_020310875.1. Classification (NCBI taxonomy): domain Eukaryota; kingdom Viridiplantae; phylum Streptophyta; class Polypodiopsida; order Polypodiales; family Pteridaceae; genus Ceratopteris; species Ceratopteris richardii. The sequence continues at coordinate 102,438,965 of CM035416.1, forward strand.
ATAGAGGCCAGAGAGAGCATTATGAAAAATAAGTTAAGGCAACTAGGCCTAGATGTCAATCCTCAAGCCCCACGATATCACATGGCCATGTGCCAAAAGTCAGGTGCCATTGCTTCTCGAATAATTGACCAACATCCCTTTGTGACCTTAGAGGTAGGACACAGAGAGAATCTAAGGCATGTTAGAGCATTGATTGAATCAGGTGCAACAACTAGTGCAATTAGACTTTCATACTACCAAGGCTTGCAATTGAACATCAATCCCATAGAAGCGTATCTCATAGGATTGGGAGGTGTGGAAACCCCTTGTTTGGGTGAGGTAGAGCTTCCCACCTATCTTCAAGATGTTCTAATGAGAGTCAAAATGCTAGTGTGTCAAGCTGAGGATCTTAAGGCACCAGTTTTCTTAGGTTAAGATTGGATCTAGGACCATGCAGTTAACTTAAACCTAAAAAGTCAACTTCCTCAAGTTTGGGTACATGAACAGTGCATCACATTAGAATTAGAGAACTGCATGCTCACAATGTACATACGTCAAATGTGATTCATGTGCATGGGATTCTCAAATGTGTCTATGAATGACCATGTAATGTGGCCCTATATTAATGCGTACTTTGGAAATGCAAGACCTGAATGGTGCAAAAGATAGGGTTATGCCAAATGCACATGGTTGTCATACTTCGAGGCTTCTAATTTTACTTGGGGATTTGGATCCAAGCTATACTTAGAGGTCTCCATTGGACCTCGAGATGACAATTGATCATCCGTCCTTATAGTGATCCATTTGAGAACCATGTTTGGCTGCATAGAGATCACCTTGGGCTTCTTAATCTTCAGATGGTTTCTTATATTCTGTATCCACATGGTTGGTTCTTTGGTTCTTTGAGGGCTACTAGTGCTTTTGGATTCCATACCCATACCATTGTTTCTGGTCTTCTAACTCTTGTTGAAGAGGTGAGTTGGTCTGCTTTTGGTCTTGGTGTTTGGTTCTGACCTTTGCCTCGCCATGGCTTCTTTGTTGAGACTTTTCTCTTGTGGGAGAGCATTGGTTGTTGTGTATGTAAGAGCTTCTTGGGTGCCCATATTTGTAATTGTCCTTGTTGAGTGGTAGCTAATTTCTTAGGCACCCAATAGTTATCATTTACCCATTACAGAACACCTCTTGGAAAGAGTCGCAGGCAAGGAAGTGTACAACTTCCTTGATGGATTCTGAGGCTATAACCAAGTTGCCATTTGATTTCTTTGGCAAGAATCTAAATTTCTTAAAAGAAAAATATCTCCCTAGATGTGAGACTGGAATCTTTCAAGTAAAGAAATACTCCTGATCGATATCGTGAACAAAGAGATGCGGCAACCACATGTTTAGATACGGTTGGAACGTCGCATTTAGGTAGTGGTGGATATGACAATATGCGCTACCAATTTGTAAGTATCATGTTAATTATTGAAGTTGTTTGTGTTAAGCACATTATGTATGTTCATCTAACATTTTTCATATTTATTATAGGAGTTGGTAGCGGGTCATCCTCCGACGCGAACTGAAGAATCATATGGATATCGACATGGACTGACTGCACTGTTACAAGACTTAGAGGGACGTGGTGCAATCGTCTCATGGGCGAATATTCTTGATTAGGTAAAGTTATATCTTGGTTTTGTGTTTTTAGTTGTTGTTTATAAATTTCATGTTAATTGGTCATATGTTATACATATGTTTTGTTGCAGGATTGTAGGTCTATATATTTTGATCAATGCCACAATTTTGTATCACACTCACATACGGCAATGATGTAACATAATTTTGTATTCGATTCCTATATGGAAGTGTTTTGTCACATTGCCGCAATTTTGTATTACACTCCTATGTGGCAGTGATGTACCATAATTTTGTATTCGATTCCTATATGGAAGTGCTTTGTCACATTTTGTATTCGATACCTATATAGAAGTGCTTTGCCACACTTTTGTACATTTTTCATTTATGGAATATACAACTTTCTCTACATGATTCATTGTTCATTTTGCTCATATAAGTTTATGTTTTGGTTGCCATTAGAGTATATAACACATGTACTCAGTTGGGCAGTGTATTGTCTTTTGCTAAACAACATCATGTTGTAGCAAAAGACAACACACTCTGCCCAAAAAGGTTGTCGGTATACGCGTCGGTAGCTCTAGTATGGACGTCGGTATAGGCGCCGGTACACCTCGTGCGGGCATCGGTATGGATGTCAATATAAGCGTCGATATTAGCGATGCTTATACCGACGCCTATACCGACGCTTATACTGGTGCCCATATCGACGCTTTCTTTCCGATGTGTATACCGTCTCTAACACCGACGTCGCGAAGAAATCACACCCGTTCATTTGCCTCGGTAGCGGCCTCAGTATACCCTTGATATGTTGTAGTGTCTATCTATCTATCTATCTATCTATCTATCTATATACCTATCTATCTATCTATCTGTCTATCTATCTATCTATCTATCTATCTACCTACCTATTTCTCTCTCTCTCTCTCTCTCTCTGTATATATATATATATATATATATATATATATATATATATATATATATATATATATATATATATATATATATATATATATATATATATATATATATATATATATATATATATATATATATATATATATTTGTGTGTGTGTGTGTGTCTACCTATCCATCGATCTATCTATCCATCCATCTATGTATCTGTGCACCTATGAGCTTTTAGACCTTTTTATCTATTTCTTTGTGTGTAATATATCTATCTAATTATCTATGTTTCCATATTTCATTATATCTATTTATGTATATATCTACATATCTATCTATATATATATCTATCAATGTATTCACCTATCTTTATATATATATATATATATATATATATATATATATATATATATATATATATATATATATATATATATATATATATATATATATATATATATATATATATCCATCTACCTATCAAGTTATCATCTATATTCATCACATAGTTTGATGGTTTGTGCATTTGGATGCAAGTGGATTTTTTTCTCTTATTTTCATGCATGAAAAGCATGCTCATAAGAATGAAATGGTGAGCATGATGCTTACACATAATTAAATCCCGAAATAAGCTAAGGCTTATGGATATTGAATGAAAAGAAAAGATAGTGAGAGAGAGAGAGGGACAAAGAAATATTTGGGATAAGAAAGAGGCCAATATGTGGATCTAATAAGAGAATGTAATTACCTTGACAGTTGGCGATTCCTAGGATTTTTTTGGACGTTTCAAGAAAAAAGAACATTAACAAAAGTTTATCATTAAATGATATAGAAATAAATCAAAATCCGTTTTAGAGAGAAATTGGTCCTTTTATGAATGAATCTACCATACAACTTGAAAAGTTGAGCTCAAATCACTTTGTGTGTACAAAAACGTAAATGAGAGAGAGGATGGTAATTATTCACTTTTTACATATGAAATTTAGATTTTATTCTTTTTCGACACTCACGTAACGAGAAATTCAAAGCATGAGTAGCCTTAATCTATTACCATTAATGTGGCAAATAAAGTGGCTCATGAAGAACCAAAAGGTGTTCTAGTGTATGAAAAATGTAACCCTCGTATCATACCACATGAATATGTACTCATAGAGGCATACATACGATGTGTTAAACCATGATAGGGGACGAATGAACACTTTAACATGACCTAAAGAGATCATACCCATTCCAAGATCAGCCTTATGTAAGGCTAAAACAAATTGTACAAAGCACCCTAAAAAAGTGAGGGTTGCAACCACCACAATTGATGCATATTAAGAAAACATTTAAGGACATTGATATGTGTGAAAAATAGCTAAAAATGTAACACTCCCTCTAGGAAAAGAGCAAAGGATAACGTGTTGAAGTTTGTGCAAAGAGAACTTTGCACCAAAGGACTTTGAAATAGCTCAAAGGCGCCCAAAAGCCTACATCAAATAGGCTCCACGAGGCCAAGAGGAGAGCTTTAAAGACTTAGATGACTCCCAAGATGAGAGAGAGACTACCCACTCACCCTCCTCAATCACGAAAATGGTGTAGTTGAAAGAAATTGCAAGTTAAGCAAAGCTCCTGGAAGATAGTGTTGAATCCTAAGTCATGTGCATCCAATGTTACCAATTGTGATTTTGATTGTTGTGATGATAAACTATGCCAAGTTCTATGGCATATAGGTTTCTTTCACATTGTGTAGACCATAGATAATATGTGCAGCTCCATGCAAAGCTATTGTGATACCAATGAAGAGGAGCTCTGCACTATAAGGCTTTTGGAAAATATTTTAGTACCCCTAGGTAGTTGGATGTGAAAACCCCCGAAATTTATAGAACAAATTTTTCTGGCCCAATGTATGCAAGTTTCAAAAAAGGGGGCGTCTCAATAGAGTTTCTGGCTTGCCAAACCAGTAAATCTTTATTTAGGCACACATATACAGGAGTGTTTCATGGCCATTTGACTTTTGATATAGTCACTAATATAAACAAACTATTTCATCTTCTAGCTCCCTATCCAGGTCTTAGGCTCAAACACTTTGACCTCTCCTAGTTGTGGTACTACTTTTGTTTTGTTGTATGTTCTTTACACTAGAATAGGAGATTATTCGAACTCTTGTGATGATGAATTTTATTGTGTGATTCATACCAAAGTTTATGCGTTTGGATCATAAATTCAATTTCATTGTTTAAATTATAAGTACAATCTTCTGGATAAGCATGTCTAGTTGATATTCAATATGTTCTACCATCTAGCCTAAGAAGCAATAGTTTTGTAATGATACTTTCTATATTTCATTATAAATATATGGGACCACATCAAGTGTATTTATAGGTTTTTTTAATCGTATAATATAAGAGTTCAAGGTCTACTGAAGCATATAAACAACATAAGGATGAAGAAGAAGAAGCTTGGAGCACAATGAAATACATAATGTATTACCAAGTGAATACACAAATATAAGTGACCTGACATGGTTATAGGCATATATACAAGCTAGAGGAAAAAACCTACAAAAGGGGAAAAAAAGTGCCTCAGTGAGGACCTGTGAGTAGCATGACATCAAAATACACAACAATGATATGAAAAACATCATCAACACACTTAACATATAGAGTGCTATCAGTTGGACTATTCTCAAAACCATGTGCAATCAAGTAGGCATGTATCTTTTCATACCCATCATGTGTTGCTTGCTTCAAACAATATAATGCTTTTCTTAACCAATACACTTTATTTTCATGCCCTTTCTACACAAAAAAATCTAACTGAAATGCATACACTTCTTGATGTAATTCACCATTTAGATATGGATTTTTATTGTCCATTTGAAGTACATTCTAATCACAATCAGGTAGAAGTGCAAAAATCCTAGGGATAGTGGTCATTCGGCATGTGGGAGCAAAAGTCTCATCAAATTCAATGCATCTCTCTTGAGCATAATGTTTTTCGCAAAAAGCCTAGCTATATACCTGTTAGGAATTTGATAAAGATTATGTTTCAACTTGTATACCCATTTAATATGAATGGAATTTTTTGTGGAGGCAAATGACATAAAGAACAAGTAGCATTCTTCATAATAGCATCATATTCTAATAACATAACAGCCATTCAATTTTTAGAATTCTATGCATCAAAAGAAATAGGGTCATTCTCATCACAAAGGCTAGAAGACATCCATTGCATGACAATCTGATGCAAAGGAAGAACTAAGAGTCTAAATGAGTGTGAAATAATACAGCTGCATCTAATTTTTGTCTCTCAAAGTGTGCATTGGCCATTTAGGCATAGTTTATGCCTTCTCAATATCATCCCTCTCATCAACAAGTGAATCATGTAAATATATATAAGAAATGGAATGCTCTGTATAATTATTTGAAACCTCTAAAGTCTGGGAAATTGCCTCATCATACACATCTTTAGAGCTAACTGATGTCTTCTTAATACATGAAAGTAATGGTTGAATGCGATCTCCCACAAAAAAACATCATGCATTACCAAAATGCATTTAGTATACAAATGATAAAAAGGATAGACTTGGTTTCAAAAATTCACCCAACAAAAATACATTTCAACGCTTTATCATCTAGCTCTTTGCATTGTTGTTAAGGCACAAATGCATATGCTAGACAAACAAAGACATGCAAATGAGCAATAGATGGTTTGCAACCATGACAAGCCACGTATAGTGTGATCAATTTCAGTGTTTTGGTTGGACCTCTATTAAGTACATATGCTCCACACATAACAACCTTAAGACAAAAGTTGTGTGGTAAAGTCTAACATTTGACCATACACCTCAACATTTACATGAGAGACCTATTCTTTCTTTGAGAAACTTCATTTTTGTAGGTGTATACCACATTTTACACTGATGTCATATCCCATGGTCAACCACAAATGCATTAAAAATAAGAGACATGTATTCCCTCCCTCGATTAGAACCAAGGTGCCCAATTAGCATGTTGATAGATTTTTAGTCATAAATAAGAACTATTTGAAGCAAATAAACACTTTGGTCTTTTCTTTCATGAAGGTATTTGCATAAGACCACAAACATAACCATGAACAAGCTACAATTTATGAGCAACTCCAACTAAACCCTCTTTTGGGAAGGATGAATGATGCATTTTTCCCAAAATATAGCCTTCACAAACATGTTTACAAGGTTCCTCAGGTCTGGATAGAAAGGTCACCATTTTATATTTTCGTAGGCAAGGTAGACTAATAAGATTCAAATGATCAAATCATGGATGCCAATGTTTTGCATATGATATAGCCTGAGAATATTGAACTACACATGCCAAATCATTCACAAATTATGCATAGTCTATGGGTTGATACAGTCCATGACATAAAATGCCAGAAGCATTAATAAGATCACCATTTGATTGATTTTGGATTGTACATCTATATAGTAGTTAGAATGATCTTGCCAACTTCCATTAAAGGTTAACAGTAGTTGTGAGTGCATGCAACAGTACTCCCTATAGGGGCATGCTCAAGTGAACTAAAGAAACTCCACTCCAAGTAGTATGTTTGGTTACTCCATGGAGTCCAAATACAAAATATCTAAGGCTATTACATACCTACATTGCTCATGAGAAGATGGGTCATAGGTGCAAATAGTAGTAAGTGGCCATTCTTCATGTTGAACAAGGTTAGTAGAATCTATTCTAGGTGTAGATCCTTTCGCAAAACCATTCCAACCTCTTTTTTCTTTGCCTCTTTTGCAATTAGTTTTGGACAACCCTTTATGAGATCGTAATTTCCCTTACAATATTTGCAAAAATGGTTTTACTTTTTTGTTTTCTTCTCATCCTTTTCTTTTATTTTGACTTTGCAGCATTGGCAAATTTTCGCTTACTAGTAGATGAGCTCCACTTAGAAGCACCTTTCTCAATAGCTAAGAAATATTGATATGCAAGACACATGATCGACCACTTCTACTTGGACTGATTTTCTTACAACAAAATAGAGAATAACTCCTCAAATGTTAGGTCATTTGGATTGCCTTTCATCATCAATCAAAGCATAGAAGCAAAAGTTTGATATTCTGGAAGATCATTTAGAATAGTCTACATAAGTGAGCTATCTAATCAACTCAAATCAATTGCTATCTTTGATCTTTGTCAAAACATTGTCCATGGAATCTCCTTCATTCATATGTGTACTCTGGGCCATCCCCAAAATGTTTGTCTATAGTACGTGTAGCAAGCACTACAACACAAAGAGGAATTTGAAGATCATCATCTTGAATGCCATGTGCATCACCTTCAATAACTATATTTGCAAGTTTAGTACGATGTTTTGCAACATCCTGCACAATATTCCACATCCCTTTTGCTACCAATAGATGTTGCAACATATGCACCCACAATGAGTAATTAGTACAATCCAAATTATCCTCAAAAACTAACATACAAAATATATCATTGCCTTAAGCCATGGTGAGTGATTAAATACCATTATGCAAAAAACGATTATATCTCAAAACGTTGAATAGAAACACCCAATGAAACTATACTGAACTTGTAGTAGACTTCCAGACACTTGTACTAGCAAACCAAAATGTGTCTGTATGTTTGGCTCAAAAGGATCAAATTGCCTACATAGTCAAAATTGTCTGCATAGTCAATGTGATAGTGCACTAGGAGGCCAAAACAAGCTAAGATCAAAATTTCAATATGACATAGAAAAGCTATTTTAAACTCCTAATCACTGTAAGTATTTGCACCAATTTTTGTGTGATTTAGAGACTATGATTGGATGGGTGTCAATGATGCCCTATATGAAATGATGACCTACTCTAATAGCAATTATTTGAGTTCGAGGTTTGTGGAAGGACATGAACAACACAAGGAAGAATAAAAAGCTTGGAGCATAACACAAGAGAGAATGTATTACCAAATGAATGTACAAAGATAAGTGACATGTTAGGGCTATAGGTGTATATAAAAGCGGGGGGAAAACCACCTAAAGAGGTAAACAAGTGCCCCTAATGGTCCTAAAAGTGTTCGCACACATTACTACCAAAATATATCAACATAGTTTATTCTTGTACGGCCGTGCATATCTAGTACAATGAGTCATCCACAGATATACATGCGATAACCTTACTACCAACTCAATTTCATGATGATCATGCAAGAAGAGAGTTATGTGAACTTTGACTCTTGTTTCTCCTCCTATCATTTTAGGTTTCCTTATCGATGGTTGTAGTAGAAGGGCTTCTTGTATCATCAAGGGAGGATAATGATCTCCATTAAATATCATAAAACATAGTTGACATTTGATTTATCCTTAAAGCACTTATTTTTCGCATCATCATATGTAGATGTAGAATCGACACATGGTTTCTTATCCACATCCGATATTTCTACATTCAAGTAATCCCATACCCATACTTTTGACTACCGATCTTGATATAGAGATATTTATGTATTTTCTTGAACTCTATAGTTGAGAAGATCATGCTTGCATGATTATCTATAGAATTATGATAAAGTACATAGATGTAATCCATAAGAGGGTGAACACATTGATGATTATGGCACTGTAATTAATTCCAATGATAATTATGGTGTTTTTGCAAGAGACATTGATGGTTTCATAGCCCTCATTGTGCTTCCAAAGTGTATAAGTAGTATGGACAAGCATAATGTGATTAACCAATAAAGAATTTTGATAGTTAATGAGCTAGTTAATATAATGAAAATGCTACATCTTTCTAACGTGCATGGGAAAACACAATAATCTTTATGCAAGATCGTGAAATGTGGCCTACTTCATGCATACTTTGTAAATGAAGGTGGCATAAATGGTAAAAAGATATAGTGTTGCGCAATGAAATGAGGGTTAGCGTTTGTAGAGACTTCCATAGTCCTACTAAGTTTCTTGAATTTTCTTGGGTAATGGTAGCAAGTGAGGTTTATGTGGATGTAAAAAAGGGTTTTTCCTTATTTTGCTTGGCTATTTCTTTTTCTTGACTATATACTGTCCGTTTTTCTTAATTCTTGGGATCCACAAATTCTTACTTTGGATTCTTGGTTAAACCTCCATGCATATCTACGTTGTGGTGGGTGTGCATTTGCTCTATGTGGAGCATGTAATTACAATTGGAGTATGTGGGAGTTGGAGTTCGCAAGGAGTTTGCTTTTCTGATCTCAAGTGATTTGATATATTCTTCATTGAGGGCTTCTATTTAATACACACAGTTTTTTAATGTACCTAATAGGTTCCATGCACTTTGTTATCAACAAATCAACTTGTTCTGCACTTTCTTTAGTCACGTTCCAATTAGTTTTGCTTCTTACATAGAATCTTAGTTTCTTATCACTTATGTGTTCTTGTGTTGGTAGTGAGGGAATTGTAATGTTCAAGAAAATCCTTCAAATATTCATGAATTTGCTTGCAAGAATATAAATTATGAATGGCAATAGATGCAGCTTCGGTTCAAAGTACATAAATATAGATTTGATTTTAGGTTGAACTAGTGCCTATTATGTTTGTATGCAATCTCTCATACGCCAACGTTTTCCCTGATTTCTACCTTGTCAGTTACATAAAGCTCTTCAAAAATATTGAAGAAAGATTAATAAGTTTTTTTTCCCTGTTTGCCCATTTTCTTCTCTAAATTGATATATTATTGAGGTATCTATTTGAACGTCATTGTGGAAATAGTCTATAAAGTGCATTCATGTATTAAGACATGAGCACATAACTAAATACACGTACATATATGCATGCATGCGTACATACATGTATATATATATATATACACACATTTACATGTATATACATAAATACTTACATGTGTACATGTATGCGTACATACCTGCAAACATACCTACATGCATAGTACGTTCACATACACCTATTTGAACACACATGTTGGACGGCAATGTCTATCCTGATGAGTATGGAGTTTGGCTTCAAGCGATCGTTGAACCAATTAAAATTATACAAACACCGTGAGCTCCATCAACGAACCCCAACCATCTTCGATCAAGTATACGGAGTCAAATGATCACAAACTAAGCAAGCAAGGTTATGGTTGGCTCACGACTTTTACCAAGTGATATCGAAGTGTCTAGATCTAACCATAGATAACGGCTGTACGGTTCGAGGGATTATGAACTTTTAAACGACACAGTATAGTTCTGTTTGACCATGGCTGCGCTGGACGACGTGAATAATTTATGACCTTCCATAGTATTGAGCATTGGAGCAGAAAAACCATATGAGTCCGAAACCATTCAGCTCAATTTCAATAAATTTCACTGACAAATGATGTGAATTGAAAACCTGCTCATTGGTCATTCTTTCGCCTGTAGAAAAGCGACAATTGATGGGGGAAAACTTGATGCATCAGTATGCGTTTAATTCAATCTGTAGGCTGTATAAACTGAAGTTCTGAGAGCAGCTTCGCCTACTCTACATTAAGTGATCTCCATTGACAAAACTGACACTCTAACAAAGCCAGATGCTGTAGCACGAAACAGCATATTGGCTTCAGGCAAGTTCTGTATTTTGGGATTCATATCAACAGTTTCTGTCTGAGCCCAAATAACCTAGTGGTTTGACACTTTGAATCTCTGGGAGGAAGTACTGAATTCAAGTCTTGACTGCACACATGATGGGTGCCTCTACCTTACTGGGTTTGGTGTGTTGCTGTATTTCCCAATTCATTCTACTCTCAAAAAAAACTATAAGAATGTCTCAAAATGCCAATCAATATCTCTTTGATGTAGGATCCAAAAATGTATTGTGCTACTTCCTAATACTGCCGACGCTAGCCTGTGTGCTTTCCACTGCCGTACGTCAGAGTTACAATCAAACTACCACCTTTACACTTTCCGCTCATTTTGTTCCAGTGATTGTGTTGTGCTGTAGTACGAGACTCTCCGACACTTTTCCACTGAGAATGTGAGCCACAGTTTCCTCTAAAGATGGAGATTGTGAGCTGTCCAAAGCCATCGCCGTTGGCTGAGGCTCGCGGCGCACGATGCCCCATTTGTTCTTCGTTCTCTGTGCGCGATGCCTCCTTTTTCTCCTCATTTTTTGCGCACTGCTTGTCCGGTTTCTCCTTTCCTGGACCTGTGATTTTGTCTAGCCACCTTGATTTCCGTGGGTTCCCCTAAGGACCTTCCATTTTAGTACGAGCTTCAACTTTCAGAGTTTGCTTGTCTGGATGGGTCACTCTCTTTGTCGAAGAGGCTGATGGTTCTTTGGTTTCTCTTTTCATCAGCTTTCTTTCCTGGAATCTGATAGTCGGGACTCGGGAGAGTGGGCTCGACCATCGAATTGCGTTTTGTAGCGATGCCACCGGTTGTGATCTCTCATCTTTTGTTATGTTTCTAGGAAGTTTCTCATCTGATGTCAAACAGGGGAAAGAAGTCAAGGTTTCTATCTTTGGGGATAGCCATGGGATGATCCAAACTGTACTATCCTCTTAATGATGAACACAAGTTGAACGCTTAGAAGAGATTTTAGAATATGATCAAGTAAAGGGTATATATTTATTTAGAAGGGATTCAGCAAGTACCCAACTACGGTTGCATGATTTTTCACACACACTATCAAACTTTCAGATTCCTACCGATAGTCTCTATTCATATCCAGGAAGGGAGGATGAGAGCTTCTTCTACCACTCCTCAATCATGTGGACCAGGTGGGAGGAGCAACTTCATACTCTCGATAACTCCGTGCTTAACACATTATATGGTATGAATTGCATAAAAAAACTTGGTCCTCATGGAAAATGTTTAAGAGAGGCAGAAAGTTTCAGAAGATACCCTCCTCCTTGCCATGAAATGCCGTCTCCAAGAGGGTACGAGAGGGAGATAAGAGAGAGATTTTCCTTCTTTTGATCAACGATGAGAGTGTGAGAACCCTGATCTCTTCGCAAAGAAAGAATTTGAGTTCCTCTCTCTCATGCATGTGTTTCGTACAGAGAATGAGTTTTGCCTTCATGTTCCTACATAATCTTTTCTCTTAGTTGCTTCTCTCTCTCTCTCTATGTATATGTATATATATATATATATATATATATATATATATATATATATATATATATATATATATATATATATATATATATGCACAAATTCATGTTTCATTCATTTATGCTTTCATACATAAATAGCAGACGTTAGATTGTACATACTTGCTAAAATATACACACATTCAATTTACATGAACACATGTATGCATATTACAGTATTTATGAACACTCACTTAAGGACATGCTTAGATAGAGCCATATCTCTAAAGCACATCATGCTTAATTACATGCATATATATTTTATCTTAAGAATCCTATTTTGCAGTTTTATAGTTCAAAGCTATAATAAAGCTATTTGTTGAAATCCACATGTTAAACGAATGCAAGATGCGATATTGTAAGAGATGGATGATATTGATATTGTTTCTCATAGGCTTTCCATGGTTTCCATAGGCAGATTTGTATTAGTGATCCTTTTGACTTCCTATATCTACTCTTCACTTTTAGTTCCTTTCTAGATAACGGAGGATAGATCATTATACATAGTATAGTTTTATACTTTGGTTTTCATAAATTATATAACTGAAAGGACAAAGTTGTTATGCATCCTACTAGTATACTTTGGTATATTGCGTAAGTAAATTTCAAGACTATTAGATGGAAAAATCATAACTAAAAGTTCCATATATGTATCTTAATAATGTGTACACGCGTTAATAATTGACACGCGTTTATTTTTCATGCTGTCTATTATCGTTTGCATAGATATATAAATAGAATATATTATCTCTCATAAAAAGACACAAAATTCAATTTGCTTGTCAATATGTGGAGAGACGCTTATGAAGTTCCAAGTGTACAGTCTAAACCATGTCTACACATACATGCATATTTCCAGATTTTAGTTAAAGATCACTAAATTCATTCTGTGTAATATTAAAAGTTTGAAGACTTTAATTAAGTAAAGCTTTTTATTTTTTTCCTGTTCCAAATGAAAAGATTTTCACAATTCTTTTCTTTTGAATCGGAAAAGAATCTACAAATAGCTAGCATTTTTCGATTAATTTCTATTGTAATTCTTATTGACAACATGATTGCTCCTACATGATCTACATTTGTATGCACATGAGTGTCATTAGGAAGGAGATAAGGAAGAGAGCTCACACACAGACTCTCACAATCAAAGAGAAGCACACACTCAGATTGAGGCAAGGAAGAGAGTGATCTTCTTCTTTTTCTATTACATAAAAAGGAATGTACAAGAATGACCTAAAACAAGAATACAACAAGTGCAATATATAAAGACCAGTACATAAGGAAAAACCTAATGTCCGTGAATGAATGAGCTGGCAAGAAACAAATGTGCCATCACTCTCGGTAGATAAATCTAATAAAGCTCAATGAAGTGTCCCTGACATATACCGACATGACCACCATACATGTCAGAGAAATGAGAAAATGATATGTGTCATCCTGGATCATCACATGTTGAGCTTGATATCTCAACACTCCCCCTCAAGCTCAACGTCATATCCGATAATCCAACCATCTCCCGAAACTTCTTCAACTTCTCAACTCCAAGTGATTTGATGAAAATATCATCAACCTGCTCATCTTTTCTCACATAAACAAGATCAATATCATCTGCTAGTACCTTCTCTCTAATGAAGTGATCATGTACCTCGATATGCTTTGTTCTAGCATGAAAAACAGGGTTCCATTCTAACTGTATGGTGCTAAGATTATCACAGTAGATAGTAATAGGCTTTTGCACTTTCGCACCTAAATCTGTAAGTAACATCTCCAACCATGATGCCTCACATGCTACCATTGCAGCACCTCTATACTCTGCCTCTGTACTCAACAAAGCAATAGTGGTTTGTTTCTTGCAGCTCCACATAATAGTTGCACCTCCAAGTGAGAATAAAAAGCCACTAGTAGATCTTCTATATGGAGTACTACTAGCCCAATCTGCATCGGTGTATCCATGAACGTGCAAACCTACACTAGCTTCATAAAAAAATGCATATCCGAAGTAGCACTCACATAATGTAGAGTGTGCCTTAGAGCATCCAAATGTGGCTTCCTTGGAACCTGCATAAATTGACTTTCAAGTCCAACAGTGTAGCTAAGATGAGGCCTCGTAATTGTGAGATATATCAAGCTTCCCACAATTTTCCTGTACATAGTAGCGTTTTCCAAATATAGCACAGCTTCATAAAACAATGCATAATCCAAAGTAGCACTCACATAACGTAGAGTGTGCCTCAGAGCATCCAAATGTGGCTTGCTCAGAACCTGCATAAACTGACTTTCAAGTCCAACAATGTAGCTAAGATCAGGCCTTATAATTGTGAGATATATCAAGCTTCCCACAATTTTCATGTACATAGTAGCATTTTCCAATGCTTCACTTGATGTAGTATCTAACTTCAAATTCTAATCTAATGGCATAGAAATTGGCTTACAATCAGCCATACCATAATTTTGCAGCATATTCAAGGCATATTGCCTTTGTGACATCCATATACCTATTTCTGTATGAATAAACTCAATGCCCAAGAAATAGCACAGCACACCAAGATCTTTCATGTCAAATTCCTACATAAGAAGTTGCTTTACCTCTTTAATGATTTCTTCATTATCGCCACCTGCAATCAGGTCATGAACATAAATATCCATAATCATGATGCCATCATCAGCCTTCCTTGCATATATTGAATGATCTGCATCACACATGGAAAACCCAATGCTGGTTAAGTAATCAGTGTTACACTTATGTGTTCCTCAAGTACCTTTGATGTGAACCTTTTCCCTATACATGGGCACTTTTTACTCTAGTGTTGGCTAGAGGTTTTTTCCCCATGTTACCACATACTTGATGCTCTCATATGTGGTGGTACTTGGTACTTAGGGATATTATTCAACTCTTACTTCAGTTCAGTTCATCATCAATAGAGAGAGCTATTCCATCCATCGTCTTCTTCGTGTGTCTTGTTGCATTTGTGCTCCTTGTGTGTGCTTCTTGTGTGTCTTTCGCACTTCTACACACACCCAATAGTGGTATCAGAGCAAGTTCAGCTTCTTCTCAAGTTTTGGTTTTTTGCGTCGCGATGCGCATGCAATTTAACAGTGCAAATCGACTTCGGAGCATAGAACTATGAATTTTAGTAACCAAGAAACATTTCCACCAGGTGCGCTGGGGTTTTTACCCCTATTTTGAAGCCATTCGTGGAGTCAGAATCGCCATCAGAGTGACGGTTTGTGAGGTGAAATTTTAGCACTCATTTCAACTTTCGTCGAAGTGAAGATTTTGTCACATTCTTGTTCCTTTGTGAAATGGCAGGCAGCAATGACTTGTTTGGCATGCTTCTAGCTGAAGATAAGCTTGATGTGACCAACTATCCGATGTGTTCTTACATGATGAAACATGTTCTTTTTGAAAAACAACTTTGAAACATAGTGGCAGATGTAGATTGAAGACCGGCAAAAGCTTCTATTTCATAGTCTACTGTCATAGATGGAGCTTCTTCTTCGAGTACAGTGGTCTCTCCTTCTCCACCTACACAGGAGCAGCTTAGATGGGATGGAAAAGATGCTCAAGCTCATGCTTTGATTGCGCTTTCAATGAAGCATCATATAGTTCCACACATTCGGTCATGTTCTACATCGAGACAGGCATGGGACACTCTTGCTTCTTTGTATGTCGTGCGTAATGAAGCACGTGTTGCGTACTTGAGGTAGCAACTTGAGGATGTATGTATGGCTGAAAATGAGTCAGTGGATGTGTATGTGACACACATCAAGAACTTGAAAGAGCAATTGGCAAACATAGATGAGATCATTCCGGATCCATCACTCATTTCTACATTGTTGAAAGGATTACCGAAATCTTTTCAAAGCTTTGCTACTACACTCCGTTTGGTTGCAAAAGGAAATCCTAATATGTATGCATTTGATGAGGTTGTGTCTCTTCTTTTGCAAGAAGAGCAATCTAGAGTGAATAGGAGTGGTTTGATTGAGGGAATGCAAGCAATTGCTATCTCACAAAAGGGGAAAAGCAAGTATGGTTCAGTTTTGGGTTCATCAAAACCAAAGCCTCAAGCTTCCTCTTCCACTCATTCCTCTAATGATGGTGATTTGCAAAAGAAGAAGAGATGCAAATATTGCCAAAAGGCTGGTCATACTATTGATGAGTGTAGAAATCTTGCTAAACGCAATGAAAAGAAGAAGGAATCCGGCATGTCTATTGCTGAAAATTCAGCAAATGCAAAGAATGATGAAGCTAACATAGCTCAAGATTTTTGGACATGTGTTGTTACATGTCATTATGATGCTTCTTTACATTCTAATTGTATGGTTGTGAGTGAGGCTGATTCGGATTGGTTCTTTGATAGTGGTGCTTCAAAGCACATAACATCATGCAAAAGATTTTTTGCCTCTTTGAAAGATGCACCTAAAGGAGGATATGTAGTGTGTGCACACAATGCCTCTTATTCTATCATTGGAGTAGGAGAAATTGAGCTTACGACTGCAAATGGAGGTGTGATTCTCTTGAAAAATGCATTGTATGTGCCCGGTATCAAGAAGAACTTAATTTCAGTTCTGTTGATTGCCAAAGCTGGACTTCATGTGCACTTTGTTGATGATAAGTGTATGGTTCATGATTTCAACAATGGTGATGTTATCGTGATGTCAGGTACATTATGTAATGGTTTGTATCGCATGGATACATACAAGAGGGCTACCTCCAATGCCCTAGTTGCTCATACTTCTTCCATGGCTGAAATGGAGCTTTGGCATGCTCGTTTTGGTTACTTGAACTTCAATAGTTTTCTCTACTTGCAAAAGAAGGACATCGCTATTGGCTTGCCTACACTTGAGTCCATTGAAAAGCATGCATGTGAAGGTTGCATTCTTGGAAAAATGCACCGTGCTTTTTTTCCAAAAGATGGTCATACACACACTACAAGAAAATTGCAGCTTGTTCATAGTGATGTATGTGGTCCCGTCAAGACTCCACCTTTTGGAAAGCATGTATATTTTGTTACCTTCATTGATGATGCTACTCACCATACATGGGTGTATCCTATGAAAGCAAAGAATGATGTATTTTCTTGCTTCAAAGCATTTTTAGCTATGGCTAAAAATTTTTCTTCACAAAAGCTTTTGACTCTATGCGTGTGTTTGATTGTTTGGCATATGCTCTTGTGCCATCACAACAACGTCACAAACCTGATGACAAAGCAAAGAAATGTATACTTGTTGGTTATAGTGCTGAAAGTAAGGGATATCGATTGTACCATCCATTGATGAACACATTTATTGTGAGTCGAGATGTGGTATTTGCTGAAAATTTAGTTTTCCCTCTACTTGAATGCAAAACATAGCCAACAATTAGCTCACAAGATGTGTTCAATACACTCATGCCTTTGTTCCAAAATGGTGCGGTTGACTATGGCCATGTAGATCACCCAACTGAGGTTCAAAGGGCTAAAAAAATTCCAGCCAAATAGGGCTGAAAATGCAGAGAATTTCCATCCAAACATAGCTGAAAATTTTTAGTAAAAAAATGTCCAAACTACTGGAAATTTTCAGCCACATATGGCTGAATATTTGCATCAAAATATGGCTGAAAATGAGCATGAAATTCAGCCCACGCATGATGTACATATTGAAGATGTTTTACATAATGAATGCATGTCTATCAAGAGTGCACAATCTATGCCAAAGTGGCTGAAACAAACTTTGCAAGACAGCAAATTGAGTGCCCCTTTACTTGGTAGAACAAGATCAAGCTCTCACCATGCATCAAGTAATTTTGTGGATTATTCTCTTATTGCTACAGCATGTAATGAAGAGCCACTTTCTTTTGAAGATGCATGTGACGATCCAGAATGGCTGAGTGCTATGCAATCAGAAATGGATTCCATAGATAGGAATGGTACTTGGGAGCTATGTGAATTGCCAAAATGAAAGAATCCCATTGGTACAAAGTAGGTTTACAAGATTAAGAGAAACTTTTATGGTAGCATTGATCGCTACAAAGTTAGATTGGTTGCCAAAGGATATGCGCAACAATATGGCATTGACTATGAGGAAACTTTTGCACCTACTTCACGCATGACTACCATTCGTACCGTGGTTGCATTGGCTGCCCATCGAGGTTGGAAAGTGCATTAGTTGGACATAAAAACAGCCTTTTTGAATGGTGATTTTCCAGAAGAGGTTTATGTGAAGCAACCTCCTAGATTTTCTATTAAAGGGAAAGAGCATATGGTTTGTCGCTTGCATAAAGCCTTGTATGTTCTCAAGCAAGCTCCACGTGCATGGTATGAGAAAATCCATAAGCACTTGATTGCTCTTGGCTTCACATGTAGTTCGATTGAAAGCACACTCTATGTACACAAAAATGGGGCTGATCTTATAGTTCTTGTTCTTTATGTCAATGACATACTCTTGACTGGGTCATGTGATGCAGAACTTAACATTCTTATGGCTAATTTGTAGCATACTTTTGATGTCACTTATCTTGGTCTTTTGAGCTACTATCTTGGCATCAAGTTTGTATCCGTTGAGGGGGGAATTGTTATGCATCAATGAAAGTATGTTGAAAAACTACTTCAGCGTTTTGACTTTGAGGATTGCAAGCTAGTTTCCACACCAGTTGAGACAGGATTCAGGTTCTCAGTTGAGGATTCCAGTGATGCATTTGACACTTCTCTTTATCAGCAAGCTATGGGATGTCTTATATATGAATGCAACACAAGGCCGGATATACACTATGTAGTTCCTAGTTGAGTCGATTTATGCATAGCCTTGGCACTAAGCATTGGCAAGCGGTGAAACATGTGTTTAGATATCTTCGAGGCACTTTGAGCTTAGGTCTCTTTTATGGCAGAGATATTCAGCCCTGCTTGCATGCTTTTACAGATAGTGATTGGGCTGGTTGTTATGATACTCGCGCGTCTACTAGTAGTAATTTCTTTTTCCTTGGAGACTCATGCATATCTTGGTTGAGTAAGAAGCAACCTACAGTGGCGACATCGAGTTGTGAAGCTGAGTACAAGGCAGTTTTCACAACTACAGTGGAGTGTATGCAACAACGTAACGACTGCAAAAGCTTATGAATGAATGACTCTCCTCCCAACCTTATGCCTGTATATATAGCTGCTTGAACTAATGAGGACCACAAATGTAACTAGAGTCCACAAGTGCATGTGCAATCTCCTCCACTCCTTTCATATCCACCACTAGAGTCTATTAGTGGCTGGAGTGATCTCGACCACTACTTTAGTACCTTCCACTAGAGTCCACTAGTGGTTGTTGTACTGACCTCTTGAGTTAAGTCCACTGGACTCAAGTTAACTCACGTTAACTTGAGTTAGAAGGCTCTAGAGCTCTTTGGGCAAAACTCTCTCCCCATGCTCCCCATGGGAGTTGAACCCAAGACCTCCTCCTTCACAACCATGAGACTTAACCACTAGGCTAAGTGGATTACTTGAATATGACAGCACATGACTTATGCTTGAGTCTACTCTTGAGATCTTTGGTCCTACAGACGAGTGACCAAACGGTATCCGATTTCAGATCTGTCTGAAGCCATCGGATCCCTAGATCATAGACTTACTTTATTACATTCTTCCCCCCACAAAGCTTATGAATGAATGACTCTCCTCCCAACCTTATGCCTGTATATATAGCTGCTTGAACTAATGAGGACCACAAATGTAACTAGAGTCCACAAGTGCATGTGCAATCTCCTCCACTCCTTTCATATCCACCACTAGAGTCTATTAGTGGCTGGAGTGATCTCGACCACTACTTTAGTACCTTCCACTAGAGTCCACTAGTGGTTGTTGTACTGACCTCTTGAGTTAAGTCCACTGGACTCAAGTTAACTCACGTTAACTTGAGTTAGAAGGCTCTAGAGCTCTTTGGGCAAAACTCTCTCCCCATGCTCCCCATGGGAGTTGAACCCAAGACCTCCTCCTTCACAACCATGAGACTTAACCACTAGGCTAAGTGGATTACTTGAATATGACAGCACATGACTTATGCTTGAGTCTACTCTTGAGATCTTTGGTCCTACAGACGAGTGACCAAACGGTATCCGATTTCAGATCTGTCTGAAGCCATCGGATCCCTAGATCATAGACTTACTTTATTACAGTGTATATGGTTGAGATGCCTATTGATGGATCTTTGCATGGAGATTGATGTTGCTACGCATATTCTCACTGATAGTCAGAGTGTTTTGGTTGTTGCACGAAACCTAGTGTTTCATGCACGGACCAAACATATTGAGGTGCATTACCATTATGTGAGAGAGCAAGTTTGAAGCTTTTTGCAAAGCTTTAGGCATACTACCTTGTGGGGGCTGATCTCTCACTCCCTCTATGTGTTCACATCATTTGCTCAAGGGGGGTTTGTCACACTTATGTGTTCCTCGAGTAGCTTTGATGTGAAATTTTTCCCTATACATGGGCACTTTTTACTCTAGCGCTGGCTAGAGGTTTTTTCCCCATGTTACCACATACTTGATACTCTCATATGTGGTGGTACTTGGTACTTAGGGAAATTATTTAGCTCTTACTTCAGTTCAGTTCATCGTCAATAGAGAGAGAGCTTTTCCAGCCATCGTCTTCTTCATGTGTCTTGCTGCGTTTGTGCTCCTTGTGTGTGCTTCTCGTGTGTCTCTCGCACTTCTACACACACCCAACAATTAGCAATCCTTGCATGCCATGCACGAGGAGCTTGTTTCAACCCATACAAAGCCTTTTGCAACTTGCAAACATATTCTAGATGCGTTGAACCTTCATATCCGTGTGGCTGGTCCATATATACTTCTTCCTGTAACTCACCATGTAGGAAAGCCTTCTTCACATCCATTTGATGCAAAGTCGATCCTTTTGTTGTAGCTAATGCAACTAGTGTTCTGACAATAGAGATTTTAGTTACAAGGTTGAATGTTTCCTCATAATCAATGCCATATGTATATGCATATCCTTTAGCTACCAATCATGCTTTATACCTGCTTATGCCACCATCATCATTATGCTTTACCTTGTAAACCCCTTTGCAGCCTATGGGTTTCTTTCCTTGTGGAAATTGAACCAGCTTCCATGTTTTGTTTCCATTAAGTGCAGGCATCTCCTCATCCATATCTTTTTCCCAATCTGCATTTCCAATTGCATCTTCAAAACAAGAAGGTTCAACATGTTGTATTACCTTTGTCATGTAGGCATAATGACAAGCCACATAACTATCATATGTTAATTGTTGGGATGGATGGATTGATACTCCAAGAGACTGAGTAGGTACTACTAAAACCTGCTTTGTACCAGCCCCCTTTTGCTTCAGACTTGAAAATTAGACCTCCTAAGCTTTCCAATAGCACCATAAGATGTCCTATGTACTTTGGAAATGATCTGTGTAATGTTTGAATCAAAACAGATAACTTTGGAAGTCACAAACTCAAGAAAACCTTCTATTTATGGCTTAACACCTGCTGAGTATTTTGCTCAGTATGACCAGCATAGTAGGAATTGGAAAAATTCCTTTTAGAGGTATCTAATTAGCTTAGTAAGCTACCTATTCCAAGTAGAATGACGTAAAATGATAAACTATGCTAAGAGAAATCAATTTAGCAAGTTTAGCTATACCCTCGACTATTTAGGACTCTAGCAGAAAAATGACCAGAGTTCACCTCGACGTGGATTTCTCCAAAATGGCTGAATAGAATATCTTCAAATTTTGATACTATGTAGATTACGTCAGGCTGAATCCAATAAGCTTTGAATCATTGAATTTTGTGATGAATTGACCGAGATATGCCCTTGACAAGTTGACAGACTTTTGAGTAGACCAACAGAGAACTCAGAGATGGATAATAAGAATGTATGTATTAATGGACATTTGTATACAACTCCATTGGCATGAATCTCATTGCCAAATGGTGTAGAGAAGTGTGGGCTTGAGTGTAGACCTCACACACACTCAAAAATCAGTAATGCTAGTCTCAAGATTGCTCTCTCTCTCTTACCCGCGACTTTTCATATCCATTTTTATAAGAGATGACTAAAAATTTGAATTCAAATTCAAACTTTTGGCTCCCTATGATCAAGCTCCTAAATGCTTGGAGATATTCTTTCAATCAAACAACTAACGTTTCCACGAATCCTTTTGGTAGGTGGTTACAAGAGATTCCAAGTCAATTTGACTTTTAGAATGAGGTAAAGTGGTAATTAACCACTAGCATATGTTCCTATGCTTCTTCATGTATGTGTAAACTTCAATGCATCCTTTGAGCCAAATGTATAGGCTTGTAATTTACACCAACAGCTCCCCCTCAAGCCAAACATTTAGTCTTAAGTCTTCATCTTCAATCTTCAAGTATATCCTGCAATCCAATCATGGATTTGAACCTGCAAAGTTTGGTTCCATCCAAAGCTTTAGTCAGGAAATCTGCACATTGCATGTTGGTTGATATATAGGTAAGTTGAATGTCCTTGCTTATCAATTTCTCTCTCACATAGTGGTAATGGACCTCTATGTGTTTGGCCCTAGCATGGTAAATAGGATTAGCTGCAAGGTGAAGAGAACTTGTATTATCCCCAAAGATTATTGGAGACCTAGTGAATAAACCTAATTCTATATACAAAAGCTTAATCCAAATTGCTTCTTGTGTGGCATTAGCTAGTCCTCTATACTCTGCCTCTGCGGAAGAAAAAGCAACAGTAGGTTGCTTCTTTGAAGACCATGAAATTGGTTTGTCACCTGCAAAAGAGATATATCCAGAAGTGCTCCTCCTATCATCCTTGCATCCTGCCCAATCTGCATCTGAATAAATTTTGATATCAATATCTGAAGTGTAAGGGAAATACAAACCATGGTTCTGTGTACCCTTAAGGTACTTCAAGATTCTCTTGGCAGCCTCTAAGTGAGGTATCCTTGGCTTGTGCATAAATTGACTTAGCATACTAACTCCATATGCAATATCTATCCTTGTTATGGTAGCATAGTTCAAGCTACCTACCATGCTTTGATAACATGTAATGTCCTTGACTTCATCACCTTCATGGGCACTTAGCTTTAGGTTTACCTCCATTGGAGTGCTTGCTACTTTGGCATCCTTCAAGTGAAACTTCTTCAACATGTCCTGTATATACTTTTTCAGAGTGATGTATATCCCTGAACTAGTGTAGACTAATTCAAGTCCCAAAAAATATTTCAATAGACCAAGATCATTGATCTTGAACTCCTTCATCATTTGACTTTTGATATATCTGATTCCATTGACATCATTACCTATAATGATGATGTCATCAACATAAACACAAAGGTATATTACCTCTGAATTACTTCTCTTAATGAACAGAGAAGTATCTACCTTGCTCATGACAAAACCTTGGTCTTGGAGGTATGTAGTTAACCTGTAATTCCATGCCCTAGGTGCTTGCTTCAATCCATATAAAGCCTTTTTTAATTTGCAAACATATGTTACCTTCTTGGGGTCCTCATAGCCAAGAGGTTGTGACATATATACCTCCTCTGAAATCCATCCATTCAAGAAAGCATTCTTGACATCCAATTGGTACATATTCCAATTTTTTGATGCAGCCACACTTACCAACACTCTGATGGTTGGCATCTTGGCCACAAGTGAGAATGTCTCCTCATAGTCAATGCCTTGGGTTTGTGCAAAACCCTTGGCTACCAATCTGGCTTTGTACCTATTGATTGTGCCATCAAAATTTCTTTTAAGCTTATAGATCCATTTGGATCCTATTACCTTCATTGAGTCCTTCTTAGGTACTAACTCCCATGTGTCACTCTCTTTGAGAGCATCAATATCCTCATCCATAGCTTCTTTCCATTCTGATTTGGTTATTGCTTCTTCATATGATCCTGGTTCTTCATTTGACAAATCTTTGGCAAGATAAATTGAATATTTAGTAACAAGAGATGTATCATACCCATATCTAATAGGTTTCTTGCTTTCTCTTTGTGATCTTCTAAATGGTTGAGTTGAGGATTCAGGTATGTCTTCAAGCTTCTTCATCTTCATTTTGCCTTTGGACTTCCATGCTTTGAATTCTTCAAGATTGATAGTTTCTTCATCATCTGAACTTGAGGCTTCATTCTGAGTAGGTTCTTCCTTTGTAAGACTTTCCTCTCCAAAATCTTAGGTTAATTTAACCTTCGTGCATTCATTCTCATACCAAGAATCATTTTCAGCAAAGACAACATCTCTGCTTACCATGAATCCCTTATTGATAGGATTATAAAACCTGTATCCTTTTTTATTTAAATCATACCCAATAAAGATACATTTTTCAGCCTTTGGGTCTAGCTTACCTCTTATCTGATAAGGAATGTGTACATATGCTACACATCCAAATATTTTGCAATTGTCAAGTGAAGGTCTCTTACCGTGCCATGCTTCATAGGGTGTCATGCCATCAAGAGACTTAGATGGTAACCTGTTTATGAGGTAAGTGGCAGTAGAAACACTCTCTGCCCATAGATAGTTAGGTAACTTTTTCTCATTAAGCATAGATCTAGCTGTCTCAACAATTAGTCTATTTCTTCTCTCAGCTACCCCATTCTGTTCAGGAGAATACCTTGTGGTTATCTCTCTTTTGATGCCTCTGTCCTGTAAGAATTCTTCAAATTCATTGGAGAAGTACTCACCTCCTCCATCTGACCTTAGCTTCGTCAAATTCCTTCATGTCTGATTTTCAACTAATGCAAGATATTTTTTAAAGCAATTAAATACCTCATCCTTGTGCTTCATGAAGTATAATACAGTCCATCTGCTATAATCACCAATGAAAGACACATAGTACCTTGATCCTGAGTCTGAGGGGTCTTTTCTTGGTCCCCATACATCTGTGTGTACAAGCTCTAGGTAGTCTTCATGCATGTATCCTTTCTTTGAGAAGGGTAACCTGTGAGACTTCCCAAATTGACAAGCACCACACTTATAAATCATATGTTGCTTGGATACATTAGGTATCCCAAGCACACATTGGTCCCTGCACATTTGTTTCAAGGTTCTTTCTCCTATGTGCCCTAACCTTTTGTGCCAAATCTCAAGCTTTGAAAGTGTTTGATCTTTATAACTATATAGTGTAATGTTCTCTGTATCTTCCAACTCAAAAGTGAAAAGTCTACCTGATTTTTCTCCTTTAGCAATCCTCTTGAACCCATGTCTTGGATCCTCCACATATGCTCCATATTGGTTGAATCTGACCTGCAAAGCTTTCTCCACAATCTGACCAACACTCATCAAATTTTCGGTAATGGTTGGTACATAGAATACCCTGCTCAACAAATTTTGATTTCCATCACAAGTCTTAACATTTCCAACTTTAACTACATAATGTTTTGTGTCATCACCTGTTTGTACTTGATGCTTACCTTTTGGTTCCTCAAGATCAGAGAGTAATGCTACATTGCTAGCCACATGATTTGAACATCCTAAGTCAATGTAGAATAGGTGGTCATCATTTGTACCTGACTTTGAAGTCATATTCATGATCAGAAGAGAGTCATCTTGCTCCTCTGTGTAGTTGTTGTAATCCTTCCTGGTTTTGAATCCTCCTTGGTAGTTGCCATTGTAATTATTGTTGTAGTTGTTGTTGTAGTTATTGTTGTAGCCTTGGTGATGGTTGAATCTACCTCTTTAGAGTGAGTAGCCACCTCTTTGGTATCCTCTTCCTCTCTGATTCTTGTAATTCCTGAAACACTCATCTGTAGTATGATTTGATAGACCATAAATGTTGCATGGTGAGGAGTTATAAGATCTCCCCCTACCTGGCTTACCTCCTCTGCCCCTTCCTCTTGAAGATCTACCTCTCCCTGCATAGTTGGCTTGGGAGGTGGATCCTTCATCTTCCACCTTCTTGCTCTTGCCTTTATCTTTAGACTTCTTATCAATGTATAGGGCACAAGAATTATTACCTTTGGATGTATCTCCATTTTTGTTGAGCTTTGCTTCATGAGTAAACAATTGTCCCATGAGAGTTGTAAGATCTGGAGTATGCATGTCCATGTAAAGATCCATAGCTGTGGTGAAGCTTTCCCATTTGTCATCAGCCTTGATCCCATTGATCACTTGCCTTACAATCTGTTCTTCTTCAATCTCTTCTCCTATGCTTGCTAACTGATCTGCTACATCTTTAATCTTGGTCACAAATTCTGAAACAGCTTGCTTAGGTTGCTTCCTTAATGTTGTGAATTCAATCCACAACTGATTTTTCCTAGCCCTTGTGTTGGAGGAAAAATATGATGACAAGGTTTCCCAAGTCTCTTGGGATGTCTTACAATTTCTAATATGTTGCAAAAGGAAATCAGATATAGAGTTGAGTAAACAAGACCTTGACAATGCATCCTTAGCACACCATGTGTTGAGCTTTTCATGTTCTTCCTTGGTTGGTAATCCTCTTGCTTTGAATGAGGGCAATTCCTCATCTCCTAAGATGTAACCATAGAGACTCCTTCCTTGTAAGTAGGTCTTCATCCTTAGAGACCATGCTTGATAGTTGCTCCTATCCAATTTTTCAATAAATGAAGGAAAACCATCTCCCATTTTACCTTAGTTTGCTCTGATACCACTGTTGGGATGGATGGATGGATACTCCAAGAGACTGAGTAGGTACTGCTAAAACCTGCTTTGTACTAGCCCCCTTTTGCTTCAGACTTGAAAATTAGACCTCCTTAGCTTTCCAATAGCACCATAAGATGTTTTATGTACTTTGGAAATGATGTGTGTAATGTTTGAATCAAAACAGATTGGAAGTCACAAACTCAAGAAAACCTTCTATTTATGGCTTGACACCTGCTGAGTATTTTGCTCAGTTTGACCAGCACAATAGGAATTGGAAAAATTCCTTTTAGGGGTATCTGATTAGCTTAGTAAGCTACCTATTCCAAGTGGAATGATGTAAAATGATAAACTATGCTAAGAGAAATCAAGTTAGCAAGTTTAGTTATACCCCTAACTTTTTAGGACTGTAGCAAAAAATGACCAGAGTTCACCTCGACACGGATTTCTCCAAAATGGCTGAATAGAATGTCTTCAAATTTTGAAAGTATGAAGATTATTTCAAGCTGAATCCAACAAGCTTTGAATCACTGAATGTGGTGAAGAATGGACCGAGATATGCCCTTGACAACTTGACAAACTTTTGAGTAGACCAATAGAGAACTCAGAGATGGATAATAAGAATGTATGTATTAATGAACATTTGTATACAACTCCATTGGCATGAATCTCATTGCCAAATGGTGTAGAGAAGTGTAGGCTTGAGTGTAGACCTCACACACACCCAAAAATCAGTAATGCTAGGCTCGGGAGTGCTCTCTCTCTCTTACCCGCGACTTTTCATATCCATTTTTATAAGAGATGACTAAAAATTTGAATTCAAATTCAAACTTTTGGATCCCTATGATCAAGCTCCTAAATGCTTGGAGATATTCTTTCAATTAACAACTAACGTTTCCACGAATCCTTTTGGTAGGTGGTTACAAGAGATTCCAAGTCAATTTGACTTTTACAATGAGGTAATTTGGTAATTAACCACTAGCATATGTTCCTATGCTTCTTCATGTATGTGTAAACTTCAATGCATCCTTTGAGCCAAATGTGTAGGCTTGTAATTTACACCAACATTAATCATTGTACAGAATTCCACATCCTCCCAGATCTTCTTGGTCCTTGATCACTTCTCCTTGTATCATCTGCATGTGCCCTTTTTACTCTTGGAGTCTTCACAGAGGGCAATCCAAGTTCCTCATCAAGGCTCTTTTTTGAATCGCTTGACTCTCCATCAACGTGTTCAAAACCTGCACATGTTTTACTACCAGTAGAAAGATTTTCTTTACCTTTCTTGGATGTATTTAATGAATCTGATGGACTAAAATTTCCACGCAATCTTCCACTCTATGGATTTGAGTTGGAACTACTGCTTGGTGATGCATCCAGTCCACTCAAAACTTGAGATTCTACACTTGATTTTTCAACATTTTCTTTGTCATTTGGTTCAAGATTTAGTCCTTCTTTGGCATCTACATAGAAGCTTGACATTTCATCAAATACCACACCTTTGCTCACCTTCACCTGTCGTGTGAGTGGGTTATAACATTTGTACCCCTTTTGCTCAAGGGAGTATCCAATGAAGACACATTTTTTTCGCTTTTGGATCAAGCTTGATCCTCAATTCATTTAGAACATGTAAATATGCAATACAACAAAAAATGTTTAGATGTGATAAGTTTGGCTTTTTACCCGTAAACTTCTCTTCAAGTGTAACTTGATGTACAATAGCAGTCGGAGTTCTGTTCATGATGTACACAGCAATATGAATAGCTTCTGCCCAATAACATTGAGGCATATTCTTCTCAACCATCAAGGCTCTTGCTATTTCTGCAATATGTCTATTTTTGCGTTCAGCAATACCATTCTGTTGTGGTGTGTACCTGCATGAAAACTAACGTCGAATTCCATGACTTTTTAGAAAATTACTGAACTCATTTGACATGTATTCACCTCCTCCATCAAATCTTAATGTTTGAATATACTTCTCTGTCTGCTTTTCCACCATAGCTTTAAAATTCTAAAAGTGAGTGATTACCTCACTCTTCTCTTTCATGAAATAGACCCACACTTTTCGTGTATGGTCATCAATGAAAGTAACATAAAACCTACAACCCCCATAGATGTGCTCTTTACAGGACCCCAAACATCTCTATGTACTATTTCTAGCACATTCTCACTAACAGGCTTGTCATGCGGAAATGATGATCTTGACTGTTTACCAAATTGACGTGTTGCACATACCTTTTCAGATTTACGGTGAACATCCTACCCACTTTGGTTCCTTTGGAAATCAGTCTTCCATCCCGTTTGTATTCTTCTACATATAACCCATCAACATTGAACCTGACTTGTAATTCCTGGTCAACCATTTGTCCAACAAAAACGAGATTCTTTGTTATGTTTGGAATATGCAGCACATGAGCAAGATGTTTTACCTTCCTGTCCTCCATAGACAATGCTATGTTTCCTGTATGCTCGATAGGGTGTGATGTGTTATCGCCTATTTCAACATATCTAGGGACTGATAATTTCTGCAAACTACTAAATCATTCCCCATGACTGGACATGTGATTTGAAGCACCTGAATCAACATACGAGACATTATCATTCGATTTTGAAACACGAGTAGACATCATATTCATCATGTGATATTGAACCATGAACAACTTCTCAAAGTCATCTGCACTTGTGCATGCATAGTTGTTTGCTACCTTCTGTTATTTTGATTCTTCAACCTGCAATCACGTTCAAAGTGTCAAGGTTTACCAAAATTCCAGCATCCTTTACTATCATTACCTGAATCATTTCTTTGGAAATTTTTATGACCTCTTTGGCTTCCCCTGCCTAGAAACTGTTTTCTTCCTCTTGCATGATTCTGTTGTTAACCTTGGTCTTGGTTATGGTTTCCCCTTCCACTTCCAAAACCTCTACCTCTGCCTCTTCCTCTGCTAGAGTAGAATACCTGCTCAGAAATGGGCTTTACTTGGGAGTTTGAATCCTCACCAAGATTCTTTTCTTCAATAGTCAGCATGGATACCAAATCAACAAAATTCAAAATATTTTCTCTGGTGTGTATAGAAGTTCTGAATTGCTTATATGCAACTCCTAAACCATGAAGGCACACTTCCACCTTATCATCATCATCTACATTCATGCCAATAGATGCAAGTGACTCACATATGCTTTTGATTTTTAGAGTGTAATCACCTACCGACATGCTCTTTTTCTCTAATGTATGCAGGTCGTTCTTGACTTACAATTTCCGTGCCTTTGTATTGGTCTCATAAAAATTGACCAAACTGTTTCAAGCCTCTTTTGGAGTCTTGGCATCCTGTCTCTGCCCAATCATGCTATCTTGTATGCTAGCAGATAGCCAATACATTACCTTTCGTGCTCCTTGATTCCATTCCTCATATGCTCTTAACTGTTATGGAGTTTGATTCCTCTATGGTAACTACAAAGAATTTTTGTTCTCTCCTTCGATGTACTTCCAGTAGCCTTTTCCCATCAGGAAATTCATTATTCTGAATCTTCAAGCATGGAAGTTGTTTTTGTCCAGCTTATCGCTCATAAGCTGACTCATTCTCGCTTCTAGAAATTACAAAAATTGGTGTGAGCTTTCTACCTAGACTCCTCAAGCTTGAGGAATCCTCGCGTTGCATAAAATGGAGTCACATTCATGATAATTGGATGTATATACATATAATACATTGGGTTAGTGATAAAAATCATTGTTGTCATGATGGAATCTTCTCAGTAGCTTTAAGTGCTTCCTCTTCTTCTATGACAAGAATTAGTACTCGATCCTTTGTCTTGAACACTCCCCTCCTCCTCATTTCTGTCATCCCTAACAGAACCTGATTTAGTGTGAGTAATGTAGTTTGTGAGCAGGTCTCTTGCCAAGGTGTGTTCTGTGATGCAAAGTCCCCGGATAAGATCACGTTCAAGTTTCTCCCAATCAATGGATTGGGGTTCATATAGAGGTGGGCACATATAATGTTCTGAATACACAATACGTTCGCAAGCAAACAGATGTAGCAGATGCATTGGACGACTGATAAATACTTCTGAGTGATATTCCTAGAGGTCGGTGGTGAACATTTCTTCAAACGTCTGCTTGTAGCAGGCAAGCATATACTTCAATCTGCACTACCAAGCATAGCATACCTTGAGAGAAGGTGTGGTTCTCATGTCCTAAACTATGTCCAAGTTCCCATATTCAAAGCCTAGTGTATTTACAGTGGGAGCCTTGGTGCGTCAAAAGGTCTTGAATACAATCTGTATCATGTCAAAAATCTTTACAGTCATTTGAGTGGCAATATCTATCATTTTGTGTAAACGAGGCAACCAATGATGAATGGTGGCCATCATATAGCCAAGAGTCAGAGTATTATTCATGGGAGGTGCGAAATAGGGATAATTGAGCCAATCTTTGCATTGTCGATTATTCTGAACGTTAATAGCGAATGCCTTCCAAGTATGTCTACATAAGACCAGTCCATAACACAGGTTGTACTTCAAGTGTGTCAATGCACGCATACATATGCATCATTTTTGGGTACTTTTGTAGTAAGTCTGCAGGCCATGTGGGTTGATATATGTGACCTCGCTTACCTTCTGATGGAACATCTTTGAGCTCTCAACTTGAAAATTATATTCTTGTAGCAAAAGGAAATATGGTTTATACTGCAATTCACTAGACATTATATGTCGGCAGGGTGCAATGGTGGCAGAATAAGGCGAATTCAACATAACTTCTTCAAGATTTTCCATCGCATGGATTTGTGCCTCTATGCAAGTAGAGTGTGTCTTACCCAATACCTCTATGGTCTTTAACCATGCTAGCTGAGGTAGTTCGTAGGTGTCTTGTCCTTCAAGGGATGTATCAATTGTCTGAGGCCTTGTGGTGGCCAAATACAAACCAAAGCAAAGACGCTTGACCGGAATCATAAATTGCTCCTATACAGGGAACGCAAAGTGCTCTAGATGGATTCCTAGTTGAGTGGTCAACTGAGGGGTGATGGCAGAGATGGCGGGCCATTTGTCAACATCGCTTCTCTTCATTGGTTCTGGAATGAGACTCTCCTTCTTGGTGGGCATATGAGTCCCATAAATCTAAAGTGCAGTCCTTATTAAGTCAAGAGACAATGTAAACTTCTTGAAAGGTGGGTCATGCACCAAGGATGGTAATATGAAGATAGGGTCCAATTCCTTGTGCTCTTGCTCTCTAAAAGAAACCACTAAATAATAACACCGATAAAAATCCGGTTTCAAGATTTCCGCATTGAAATAATTTCCAAATCCTACCCTCTGCCATATAGGCTAAAGATTTTTGCTATTCTGGAGATTCTCAAATTCTTGTGAGAAGAATTGGTAGCATCTCCAAACATTGGCACCATACATTAGGTTAGCTTCCTATATGAATTCTGCCTCTCCCAGGGGCCCTACATGTTGCTACATTTTACCCAACCCTACATGCTTGATATGATGTTCATTTGTAGCATTCTATATAGACATATGAACACCTCTTGTAAAAGAGCACATTTTATCTCTTGTAATTGTAAAAAAGAAAAAAGAAAAAGAATGGCTTATGTCGTCCATGATGTAAAAGCAAAGTCGTGGCTCTAACTACCCAAAACCACAAATTAGTGAACTGAGGGAATATTTCCTAACTTTGGGGATCACTTTTAGGTGGAACCATTCGAATTCGAATTCAAAAATCCCTCCAAGAGTAGTTATAAAAAGAGCAAGAAGGAAGCGGCGATTAGCAAGCCTTGTATGTGACCACTTCATGTCATTTTGCAGAGATTGAAGAGCTTACTCCATAGCTTATCATTCTACTCCCATTGTGCAAATATTCATTGCCAATGTGGTTGTAATCATATGTGAGTTTATACATTCATCATTCTCTACTTCTCTGTTTTATGTTCTACTATACTCACTCAGAGTAGTTTCTTTAGAAGCTCATATCTCGTGCTCTACTCATTCTTTTTCAGATTTTTAACATGCCTTGAATTGCTCTCTCCGTCTAGTTTTTGCATATACATTTTCATGGTCATTGGATTTATATTTTGGGAAAACCTGCATTTTATTGCTCACTAGTCAATCTCCACAGAGACCCGAGACTGGTGGGCATGTTCCTGATGTTGATGAACCTGGTTCCCAGTGCTCAGTTTATCATTTGAAGTGTTTTAACTTGGAATAGCAAGCTACCTAAGTCTATTCGCCATCCAAAAGTAATTTTTCTAATTTCTACCAAGTTGAGAGCACTGTTTATTTTTTCTAGCAGGTGTATGTACAAAAATAACAAGTTTTGGGAGCTAGTCATCTTGTAACTAGTCTGTCCTAAGTTAAACTTTTGTGATACATGTTCCAAAGTACTTGGTTGATATTGGCTGGTGTGAGGCCGGTTGTAGCAGCACCAACTCATCTTGAGATTGCATCCACTATCTCTCTTCACAATGGTATTAGAGCATAGTCAAGCAACATGGGAGATGGATTTCCATCAACAAGTGACAAATTGGATCAAAACAACTACCCAGCATGGTCTCTAAGGGTGGAGCCTAACCTTTAAGGGAGGAATCTATATGGATTCATATCTGGAGATGAAACAATGCCAACCATGAGGAACAATGGGCAACCAACACATGAAGAAGTGGAAAGACTTTCAAATTGGTGTTCGAAGGATGCACTTGCAAGGTCCTATATTCTAAAATAAATTTTTTATTTTCTTTTACCTCATGTCAAGGGATGCAAGACATCAAGAGAGACCTAGAATGCACTTGATTCTTTCTTCTCCTCTAACAATGGAGCAAGGAAGAACCAATTGTGGATGGAGTTCACAACAATGAAGAAAAGCTCGAAGCAAAGTGTGACTGATTATGTCATAAAGATTAAGGAGATTTCCGACCAACTTGGAAGCATTGGAGAGGTAATTGAAGAGGAGCACATCATTAGATAAATCATAAATGGAATCAAAGTGGGAGTCATTCACAACAGCCATGGATTTATACATGGATATCCATGTACCCGACCTCAACACACTCATGAGCCAACTCTTCACTCATGAAGCAAAGATTAGCAAAGGTGGTGAGTCCTCAAGAGGTTATCAAACTTCTGCCTTATATTCTGATAAAGCTAAGGTCAAGGACAAGTCAAAGAACAAGAAGAATGAAGATGAAGGTAGCTCTTTCCAAGCAAACTTTGTAGGTAGAGAAAGAGCTAGAGGAAGAGGCAGAGGTGGAAAGCAAGGCACAGGGAGATTCCAATCATCTCAAACTTGCAATATATGTGGCTTATCTAATCATACAATTGAAGAATGTTTCAAGAACCCAATGAACTCAAGAGGAAGAGGATTCAATAGAGGTGGCTATGGATCAAATAGAGGCAGAAACAATGGAGGCTACAACAACAACAACTACAACACCAACTACTACAACAACAATTACAACAACAACAACTATCAAAGTGGCCATAGAGGAAGAAGAGACTACAATAACTATGTAGAGGATCAAAGTCAAGAAGATTCATTATTGGTTATGAATCTATCAGTGAAGAAGGGTAAGGATGATGCTCACATCTTTTACATTGATTTGGGATGCTCAAACCATGTAGTAGAAAAAGTGGCTTTACTTTCTGATTTGGAAGATCCTCAAAACAAACATGAACTGCAAACAGGAGATGATACAAAGAACTCAGTGGAGAAGATAGGTAATGTGAAGACATCAGATGGGAATATGAACCTCTTAAGCAAAGTCTTGTATGTCCCTACAATTACCCAAAACTAAATAAGTGTTGGATAGATTATTGAAAAAGGATTGCAGGTTAGATTCAAGAGATTTGGAGCATATGTTGAAGACCCAAGGCAAGGATTTAGAAGGATTTCCAAAGGATAAAAGACAATAAGTTTTTTCACTTTTGAAGTGGAAGATACAAAGAACATAGCTTTGTTTAGCTATGGATCTCAAACTCTCACAGAGTTGGAGGTATGGCACAAAAGGCTTGCTCACATTGGTGAGAGGACACTCAAACAAATTTGGAGGGACCAAAGTGTACTTGGTTTGCCTAATGTCACAAGGCAACACATTATTTATAAGTGTGAAGCTTTTCAACTCGGCAAGGCTCATAGACAACCTTTCAATAAGAAGGGATATGTGTATCAAAATCCTTTGGATCTAGTGCACACAGATGTGTCGGGTCCAAGTAAGGAGCCATCTATATTAGGCTCAAGATATTATGTGTCTTTCATAGATGATTATAGCAGGTGGACCATTTTTTTTTTTATGAAGCACAAGGATGAAGTTTTTAATTGCTTTAAGAAGTATGTGGCTCTTGTTGACAACCAAATAGGTAGGACTTTGAAACAACTCAGATCAGATGGTGGAGGAGAATACTTCTCTTCTGAATTTGATGCCTACTTGCATGAAAGAGGCATTAAAAGGGAAGTCACTACAAGGTATACACCCAAACTCAATGGTGTAGTAGAGAGGAGAAATAGGGCTATTTTCGAAGCTACAAGGTTCATGCTCTGTGAAAAGAGATTGTCAAACTACCTATGGGCAGAGGCTGTGTTAGCTACATATCTCATAAATAGACTTCCATCTAAGTCACTAGATGCCATATGGAGTGTGGAATGGAAGAAGACCTAGTCTAGAGCATTGTAAAATCTTTGGATGCTTATCCTATGCTCACATTCCTTCTCAAGCAAGAGGGAAATTTGAGCCCAAGGCAGAGAAGTGCATATTTATTGGTTATGATCAAAACCAAAAAGGATATAGATTGCACAATCCAACCAATAAAGGATTTCTTGTGAGTAGAGATGTAATTTTTGATGAGAACAAATCATGGTTTGATGATGATAGGAAAGTGAAGCTGCCTTATGACTTGGATGAAGATTTTCCATCACTTCAACCAAAGGAGCCTAAGAAAATTGAAGAAAGGGATTTGGAGATTGACCTAAAAGACTTGGAAAGACTAAAGCTATGGAAGAACAAAGGTAAAGCAAACATGCAGGATGCTACATATGGACCCGAGAACCCACATCAACCACTTAGAAGATCTTCAAGGGAGAAGAAGAAACCAGAGAGGTTTGGTTATGATACTTCTTTTGTCACCAAGCACTCAAGCTACATTGCAAAGGATTCAACCAATGAAGAACCTACCACATTCAAAGAAGCACAGAGCAAGAAAGCTTGGAGAGATGCAATGGATGAAGAAATCAAAGCCTTGCAGGACAATGACACTTGGGAGCTTGTACCTAACAAGCCATCTATGAAGGTAATTGGATCTCCATGGATATACAAAATCAAGAGGAATCTAGTTGGAAGTATAAATAGACATAAAGCAAGGTTAGTTGCTAAAGGGTTTGCTCAAACCCATGGTATTGATTATAAGGAAAATTTCTTTCGTGTTGCAAAAATGCCTACAATTAGGGTTCTCATTAGTCTTGCTGCATCTAGAAATTGGAAGCTCTATCAACTTGATGTAAAGAATGCTTTCTTGAATGGATGGATTTTTGAGGAAGTGTATATGGCACAACCTCTTGGATATGATGATGCACATCTTCCTAACTATGTATGCAAATTAAAGAAAGCCTTGTATGGATTGAAGCTAGCTCCAAGAGCTTGGAATTTCATATTGGTGACTTATTTGTAGGACCAAGGATTTAAGGCTAGCAAGGTGGATACCTCTTTGTTCATAAAGAGGATTGGCTCTAAAGTGATCTATTTATGTGTTTATGTTGATGATATTATTGTCATAGGCAATGATCTTGAAGGAATCAAATAGGTGAAGAGTCAAATGAAGGAGGAGTTCAAAATAAGTGACCTAGGACCACTCACTTATTTTCTTGGATTAGAGTTAATCTACATTGGTTCAAGTATATACATCACACAAAGGAAGTATGTGCATGACATGCTCATCAAGTTCAAGATGGAAAACACCAAGTCTGTAGGTACACATAGGCTTAGTGCTTATGAAGGAGAGCCAATTGAAGACATCACAGGCTATCAAAGCTTGGTTGGAAGTTTGAACTATGCAACACTCACAAGGGTGGGTATATGCTATAGTGTTATCATATTGAGTCAGTTTATGCATAAGCTAAGAAGACCACATATGGATGCGGCCAAGAGAGTCCCCAAGTACCTAAAGGGGACCATGAATGAAGGTTTTTTTAATTCATTTACTTCAGATATTGAGCTAAAGGTCTACTCAGATGTGGATTGGGCTAGATCTAGAGATGATAGAAGAAGCACATCCGGGTATCTATCATTTGCAGGTTCAAAAATCATTTCTTGGTCATCCAAGAAGCAACCAACTATGGTATTATCTTCTACTGAAGCTGAATATAGAGATTTGGCTAATGCAACTCAAGAAATCATGTGGTTAAAGTCTTTGTACACAGATCTTGGACTTCATTCTTCAACACCTCACATTTTTTTTGACAACACAAGCTCACTACATCTTACAGCTAATCTGGTATACCTTGCTAGAACCAAGCATATTAAATTCCACTACCATTATGTAAGGGAGAAGCTAATGATCAAGGGTATTCAACTATCTTATGTCTCTACAGATATGCAATGTGCAGACATGTTGACTAAAGCTGTGGATGGAACAAAGTTGAGTAGATTCAAGTTGATGATTGGCTTGGAGGAAATCAAGGACAATTGAAGACTTATTTGGAGGCCAAGCATGTTAGGATTGAGGGGGAGATGTTGGTGCATTTTACCCAAGCCCACATGCTTGACATGATGTTCATTTGTAGCCATATGTGTAGACATATGAACACCTCTTATAAACGAGCACATTTTATCTCTTGTAATTGTGAAAAAGAAAAAAAGAAAAAAGAATGACTTATGTCATCCATGAAGTAAAAGCAAAGTGGTGGCACTAACTATCGAAAACCACGAATTAGTGAGCTGAGGGAATATTTCCTAAATTTGGGGATCAATTTTAGGTGTAACCATTCGAATTCGAATTCAAAACTTCCTCCAAGAGTAGCTATAAAAAGAGCAATAAGGAAGAGGTGATTAGCAAGCCTTGTACGTGACCAATTCATGTAATGTTATAGAGATTGAAGAGCTTAATCCATAGCTCTATGTCTCTACTCCCATTGTGCAAATATTCATTCCCAATGTGGTTGTAATCATATGTGAATTTATACATTCATCATTCTCTACTTCTCTATTTTGTTCTCTATTATACTCACTCAGAGTAGTTATTTCAGAAGCTCATATCTCGAGCTCTACTCAAACTTTTTCAGAGTTCTAATGGTAGTGGTATTTCTCTATTCATCTAATTGTTGCATATATAATTTCATGGTCATTGGATTTATAATTTGGGAGAAAGCTGCATTTTACTGCTCACTAGTCTATCTCTGTAGAGCCCCAAGAATGGTGGGCATGTTCCTAACGTTGATGAATTTGGTTCTCAGTGGTGAGTTTATCATTTGAAGTGTTTTAACTTGGAATAGCAAGCTGCCTAAGTCTATTTGCTACATCCAAAATAAAGTTTTCTAATTCCTACTAGGTTGAGAGCACTGTTCATTTTTTCTAGCAGGTGTATGTAAAAAAATAGCAAGTTTTGGGAGCTAGTCATCTTATAACTAGTCTATCTTGAATTAAACTTTTGAGATACATGTTCCAAAGTACTTGGCTGATATTTTGGTGGATTTACGAATCTTATAGGGTCTACTAATCAACTCTGAAGTCTCAGTTGGCTGGTGTGAAGGTGGTTGTAGCAACAGCAACTCATCTTCAGATTGCATCCACCATCTCTCTTCACATTGCAAGCCCTTGGAACTAGTGTGCCTTACTGCTTACCTTTTCTATTTGTCCTTGAGGAGGGTCTTCAATGGGAATCGGTCCCATAAAGCCCTGGTACTCCCTCAAGATAGCCTTAGGCAAGCTCTCAAATGGAAGAGGCAAGAAATCCACAACAGGCTGTCGGAGCGTTGCGCTTGTCAAGCCTTCGGCTTGCATTATGGAAAGCTGGTGTTATGGACCTAAGATGAAGTGAAGAGGAAAACACATTAGTCATGGAAAATAATTAAGATCCCAAGAAGATGAGACCTTCATTCCTTTCCACCACCAACATGCTTCCTATGTAGTGTGTGATTTTAAGGATGTGAGAAGTGAATTTTGAGAAGTGCGTGCTTGACTGTGAGTGGGAGTGTGTGAGGTGCATGGCTTTACAATGGATTTTGAATGAGTACTACCTACAGAGTTAGTGTATGTCACAAGGAGAGTGGTGATATGAAGTTGTTGAATTGGTTCTACGTGTAGTGGTTAATAAGAGTTTTAGTTTCACTAAGTCAGTGGTCAGGATGAGCTGGGTCAAGAGTACTCATGATTACTGAAGGTTTGGGGATCCATTTCTATGTCACACAGGGGGTTAGAAGAGATGAAGTGAAATTTACAAAAGAAGGTGTGTAGGGTTTCCTAGTACTCTCAAGAAAGGTCTTCTTAGAGCCGACTAAGGTTGAAGCATAGACTAAGCACTTTTTAGGTACTCGGAGCTGACGAGACTTGGATAGAGCTATCACCACGGACCTGGGCACCCAAGTTTGCCTAATATATTTCTTTAATTGAAATTAAGAGGGTTGCCAAAGATCTGGAGTGTTTGACTTACTGGGTATAGTCACCTTGCGTATCCATTTCGGTTGAGGGTATGCCTGAGTGGACTATCTATCCAACCACTCTGATGTGTTGTGCCAATGAGTACGTGGATGATGTGACAAAGCGGCTTGTCAAGGGTGAGATATCATATCCACACACTATTTTGGAAAAGAAGGGAGATCCACAACACTCTTGCTTGGAAAGGGTGACTGTTGACATGCATCTGAAGATTGAGTTTTACATAGCCACACTTCTCAGGTTCCTGTCTGTCTACCCGATTTCTACTCTTGGATGGGTGGTACTTCCTGTGTGGGTTTGATAGGGTGTGCTGAGGTGCACAAGGTTGGGGGAACTTCTATCACATTCAACACCTCTCTCTGTGAACTTTGGAGGGGTAGTTCGTGATATTGTCCTGCAAGTTCCAACTGAAGCACACTTGTGCAAAGATTTAAACTCACTAAGTGATGGTATAACCATTCTTGTCCTAGGATCATAGGTTCCATTAGATTGTCGTCATGACAAACCAACAATTTTACCATCAAGGTTACGTTTTCTATGGAGATGGGTAGCTCAACCTCACCTATGCAAGGGGTTTCTGATCTTCCTAGTCCGATGAGATAGGCTTCAAGAGGCTTAATTTCATATTCCCTACAAAGAGAGAGTCGAATTGCATTCCTGGCTGCACCTGAATCAATTAAAGCCTTACACTGCATGCGCATGGGTTCCTAGCCTAGAGTGATGATAATGAACGGTCTCCTCTCAATGATACTGGGGACATCTCTTCCTCCAAGTTGGCACATAGCTACAGGATATCATGGGGCATCCACCGATTGAGGTTCTCTATCTATTCCTCTCCTTCGTAGCCTCATTCGCCTAATGCGTTCTAACACCTCTACTTGGGCTTGAGCTCTGATTCGTTCCTATTCTTCCTTTAGCTTCTTGGAAAGAGTTAGTCCTTTAAGCATGGCTGCAGTTAAAGGTTCCTAATGTAGCTTAACTTGGCATCCACTAATATAGTTAGGCAATACTTCTCCTTCAAGAGTTGCTAACTGAACTACACCGCTAGTGGAGATCCTATTGATGATCATGGGTCCATAGCCTCATTTCTCTAACTTGCAAGCATGTTGTTTCAAGGTGTAAACTAGCACCATTCTCCTACTCATAATCCCTTGTCTTTAATATGAGCGTAAAAGAAGGCTTTTTGTCTCTTCTTAGCGGGGTAAATTCCTGCTGCTACTCGTAGTCTTGTCTCTCCCAAATGCTCTAAGTCAAGTATTCTTGAGCAAAGCTCATGACCTGTCCATTTTTACTCCTAAGCGATCTTGAGTGTGAGTATAAAGAAATCTAAAGGCAACATGTCATTCTGACCAAAGACCATTTGGAATGGTGAAGCATTAAGCACTGTTTTATAGGCTATGCAATAAGCCCACAAAGCATGGTGTAATTGTTGATCCCAATCCAAACGTTGATTGTTCACAATTTTGGCGAGAATGTTGCACAAAATCTTATTAGTACTCTCAGCCTATCGGTTAGCTTATGGATGGTATGGGGCTGATTTCTTGTGTACAACCATAAATTCCTTTAATAGATATTCAATAGCTTTGTTTAAGAAGTGAGTACCCCTATCACTTACAAGCTCGATAGGAAGTCCATATCTTGTGAAGACATTTTCGAACAAAAACTTAGCAGTGGTGAGTGCATCGTTTTTCTTGGTGACCTTAGCTTCTACCCACTTCGTAAGATAATCAATGGCAACTATATTGTACTCAGCATGGACAGGGGGCTTAATAGGTCCCATGAAATATATTCCCCAATTTGAGAATGCGCGCCCTCCCATCATGGGTCGTAGGGGCATCTCATCCTTGTGTATGGTATACTGAGTCCTTTGACATACATCACATCATTTGACGAAGGTGTGGGCATCCATATCCAGAGTGGGCCACCATAATCTGGAAAACAATATAGCTTTGATAATGCGATTGGTTCCAAAATGGCCTCCTGTTGCACCCTGGTGTGCCGCTTCCAATACGTTAAGATATTTGCTTTCGTGCACACATATCCTCAGATAACCATCTTGTCCTTGCTTATACAAGTTATCACCAATGAGCTTGTATTCTAAGGCCTCTTGTTCTAAGGTGTGTCTGTGGGCTACAGTCATGTCCTATGGAAAGGTCTCTATCTTTAGATAAGTAACTAAAGGGTCACTCCAGTCTGGCATTAGGGTCATCTGGTACAAAGTGGCATATTTGATTGGGGGTCTATTATCGCACTTAGGAAATTCGTCACATAGTCATCGGACATCTTTTTCCATTGATGACGAATACACACCTAACCTTTTTAAGTTTGATAACGTCCTTTCTGTAGAATGGTGTTGCTCTAGTGCACCTACATGTGCTAATTGCAACCAATTGTTGTACTGTTCTTCTACACAACAAGCAAGGATATTGTGATGGTTTTGCCTATAGATGCTTCTTACAAGAAGTTGATATCTCTACGCTTTCACAACACTAAAGACTTGGCCCACTCAGCGGCAATCTTAACGTTGAAGAGATATGCATCTGGTAGCTCATCTGCTACCCCAATAGCTGCTTCTCCAGAAGTAATTCTACTGAGCTGGTCCGCTCTTAAGTGTGTTTTCCTTTTTTTAACTACTACTTCAAAATCATATTCCATCAAGCGTAAAAAAGATGTATTAATCTACCTATGTTTCATGGTTTTTTGACCATGTACAAAAGAGCATGGTGGTCGGTAAAGAATTTAAACTTATTTTCCAATAAATAATGGCAAAACTTCTTCACCGCATAGACCACTCCTAGTCCTTCTCGCTTAGTAGTGGTGTAATTTCTCTCTGCAATGTTCAACTGCTTGCTGGTGTATACAATTGGTAAATCTATATTTCCCTCCTCTGTGGGTTGTGCCAACACACATCCTATGTCATGATTAGAAGCATCTACATGTACATGAAAAGGTGTGTTCCAATCAAGCAGTGATAGAATAGGTGCAGAACACAATCGTCATTTAAGCTCACTAAAAGAACTCTCGCATTCTTCTGTTCACTCAAAATTGGTTGGCAGGTTGTAGCGTGGTTTAGCAGTGATTGCATACATGTGTATGAATCTTCAGTAATAACCACAATGTCCAATAAATGCTTGTACTTCTTTGATGTTCTTTGGCCTCAATAATTCATCGATTACTGGTACCTTGTCTTCATCCATGGAGATTCCATTTTTTGAGACTATATGACCGAGTATCTTGCCTTGTTTGACCATAAAAACACACTTGTTTAGGTTTAAGTAGACTTGATATTCCCTACACTTTTTGAAGATGTCTTCAAGCTCAGGGATATGCTCTAGTCAAAGTACTGAGTGAGCACACATGTCATCCACATACACTTCTAGGTTCTTTCTTAAAAACTCTTTGAACACATGGCACATCAACCTTTGGAAAGTTGGATGTGTATTCATTACCCCAAAAGGCATTACACAAAATGCAAAGATACCCCACTCAGTGGAAAATGCCATCTTGTGTTGGTCCTCGGGGTAATACTAAGCCAATGATTCCTCTTGGAATCTTTTGCTTTACCAGAATGATCTTCGAAAGAAATTCTTGACTTTTGGACAAGAACAAGACTTAAAGCTTTATTGCTTGTCCAAAAAGTATTCCTTTTTAACCAATGAAATAGTTAACAAGACTATTTTATTTTATTAGCTTATCTTTAGGAAGTATCCTAATTCCTAAAGGTCACTTTGACCAAGCTTTCTTACTAAGCTATGATTAGCTTAAATGAAACTAATAATAACTCTAAAGTCCTCTAAAAGGAAGAGTTCTTTCAAGCTGCACCCTTTTTTAAGACTTTGCATCTATACCAGAGATGTAGTCATGGAACCTAGCATCCATCTATTGAATGTTAAACTTCAATTGATGCAAAGGTTCAATCTTTGATTTCCATCACTCCTTGGGATAGAATCAAGTGAGAACTCACAAAAATTGCATAGTTCTTCTTGGCACTTAGCATCCTTACCAGGGATGCCACTTATGGAATATAACAACTATCTTTTGAACTTTAAAAGTTCAATTGATATAAGTTTTATTTTATCACATCTTGGGATAGAATCAAATAAAACTTCCAAAGGAAATTTTATCAACCCACTTGGATGCATGATTTCTTAAATCCAAGCTAACAACTACATCTAGGCTTGTCATTAGGATTCCCTAAGTTTTCTCCTAATCTTCGAGTCATCATCGAAATTTTCAAGCAACCCTATTTTCTTTCCATTCCAATGAGCAAGAAAGTTGAACACTTAAATTTAGAAGGGACTACTTTTCCTAATCAACAATCCTAATTTGTGATACCTAAGTATCATGTTTGGGAAAAAAACTAGCTACTTGAGTTGCATGGCAACCAAGAGCCTTGCAACTACCTAGTTTGTTATTTTCCCTAGCTATCTAAGTCAAGTTAGAAAAAGGAAGTAACAAAAGTATAAGTATTCAATTACGTAATAAACAATCATGCATATGTGTATGCTTGTTATTGCATGCAAATGCATGTGAGTGCATGCATGTGTTGGCATTCTCCTTTTGTGCACCAAACTTAAATCAAGGAGTTCTTGAGCTTGAAAATGCATGTTCCAATCATCAATGCACAACATTCTACTTGCTAGCGTTTTAAAAAGATATAATTGCTCTTGTGCATAAAATTGAGCATTAACTATCTTTTTCAAGCAAGAAGGAAACATGTTTTGTGCACCAAAACATTCTTTGAAAAAGAGAAAT
Organism: Ceratopteris richardii; assembly: GCA_020310875.1. NCBI lineage: Eukaryota > Viridiplantae > Streptophyta > Polypodiopsida > Polypodiales > Pteridaceae > Ceratopteris > Ceratopteris richardii. The sequence goes on from CM035416.1 coordinate 102,483,495, forward strand.
GCACCAATATTATTTTATAGATGCATTCCTATGCTTGATAAGTGTTTCCATACTTCAATGCTCTCGTATTTTTCTTTCATTAAGTTGCAAACAATGCTTTCAAAATTGAAGATTCTTTCAACACTTCAATGATAATAGCAATGTATTCTATATGAAAGCATAGACCAAAGCAAATATTGAAATGAAAATATCAATTTAGTGTAGTAAAACATCATATGTGCTCTATATCATCATAAGGAAATAGTTGATGCTAGACAAATTATCAACTTGAAGTTTGACTATGTGCAACCTTCTAGTTTTGAAAGAGAAGGCCAACTTCAAATGCTCACTGCTCTCACCCTGATAGCAATTGGTCTAATTCTACTTAGATGAATTTTTCTAATAGCGTGAAGTCTCTATTATCGACTAGAACTAGAATTAGAAACAAAGTATGCATTGATAAGAAGTTGAGCATCATCAAGGGGTCACC
>CM035416.1:102493963-102496463 GCA_020310875.1 Ceratopteris richardii
CCATCCAATGCTTTAGTGAGTAAATCTGCACATTGCATATTAGTAGACACATATGTCAATTGAATCTCTTTGCTTAGTAACTTCTCTCTCACATAGTGGTAATGAACCTCTATGTGTTTTGTTCTAGCATGATATATTGGATTAGCTGCAAGGTGAAGAGAGCTTGTGTTATCTCCAAAGATGATTGGAGGCCTAGTGTATAGGCCTAGCTCTGTATACAAAAGCTTTAACCAGATAGCTTCTTGAGTGGCATTGGCAAGCCCTCTATACTCTGCTTCAGTGGATGACAATGCCACTGTAGGTTGCTTCTTGGCTGACCAAGAAATAGGTTTATCACCTGCAAAACATATGTATCTTGATGTGCTTCTCCTGTCATCCTTGCAACCTGCCCAATCTGCATCTGAATACACTTTAATATCAATGTCTGATGTATAAGGAAAGTACAAACCATGGGTTTGAGTTCCTTTGAGGTACTTCAAGATTTTCTTTGCTGCCTCTAGGTGAGGTATCCTTGGTTTGTGCATGAACTGGCTTAGCACACTAACTCCATATGCTATGTCAATTCTTGTCAAGGTAGCATAATTCAAACTACCTATCATACTTTGATATCCTGTAATGTCTTGGACTTCTTCCCCTTCATGAGCACTTAGCTTTAGGTTGACCTCCATTGGAGTAGTTGAGACTTTAGCATCCTGCAAGCCAAACTTCTTGACCATATCCTGTACATACTTCTTTTGAGTGATATATATACCTGAGTTGGTGTAGACTAACTCAAGACCTAAGAAGTACTTCAATAATCCAAGATCATTAATCTTGAACTCTTTCATCATTTGTCCTTTGATGTATCTAATCCCATTGACATCATTGCCTGTAATGATGATGTCATCAACATAAACACACAAGTAGATTACCTCTGTACTATTCCTCTTTATGAATAGAGAAGTGTCTGCTTTACTCATCACAAATCCTTGGTCTTGGAGGTAGGTTGTCAACCTGTAATTCCATGCTCTAGGTGCCTGCTTCAAACCATATAGAGCCTTCTTCAATTTACAAACGTAATTTACCTTCTTGGGATCTTCATAGCCAGGTGGTTGTGACATGTAGACTTCTTCAGATATCCATCCATTCAAGAAATCATTCTTGACATCTAATTGGTACATGTTCCAATTTTTGGATGTAGCTACACTCACCAATATTCTGATAGTTGGCATCTTAGCCACAGGAGAAAATGTCTCCTCATAATCAATGCCTTGGGTTTGTGCAAAACCCTTGGCTACCAACCTAGCTTTGTACCTGTTGATTGTTCCATCTGAATTCCTCTTTAGCTTGTAGATCCATCTGGATCCTATCACCTTCATAGAGTCTTTCTTGGGTACCAAGTCCCAAGTATCACTCTCCTTGAGAGCTTCCATTTCTTCATCCATAGCTCCTTTCCATTCTGGTTTGGTGATTGCTTCTTCATAGGTACCTGGTTCTTCATTCAACAAATCCTTTGCAAGATATACAGAATGTTTAGTTACAAGTGATGTGTCATACCCAAATCTGATTGGTCTTTTGCTTTCTCTCTGAGATCTTCTAATTGCTTGAGTTGAGGATTCTGGTATATCCTCTAGCTTTTTCATCTTCATCTTTCCTTTGGACTTCCAAGCCTTGAATTCCTCAAGGTTAATTGTATCATCATCATCTGAGCTTGATTCTTCTTTCTGAATTGATTCCTCCTTGGTGAGCCTTGGAAAGTCTTCTTCCATATCATAGGGTAGACTAACCTTCCTGCATTCATTCTCATACCATGAGTCATTCTCATCAAAGATGACATCTCTGCTTACCTTGAAGCCTTTGTTTGTTGGGTTGTAGAATCTGTATCCCTTTTGGTTCAAATCATAACCAATGAAGATACATTTTTCAGCTTTAGGGTCTAGCTTTCCCCTTACCTGTGAGGGAATATGCACATATGCTACACAACCAAAGATTTTACAATGATCCAAGGAAGGTCTCTTACCATGCCAAGCTTCATATGGTGTCATACCATCGTCATTTGGATGGCAACCTGTTAATGAGATAGGTGGCAGTAGATACACTCTCTGCCCAAAGATAATTTGGCAATTTCTTTTCATTAAGCATAGACCTAGCTGTTTCTACTATGATTCTATTCCTTCTTTCAGCTACCCCATTTTGTTCAGGTGAGTACCTTGTAGTTATCTCCCTTTTGATGCCTCTTTCCTGCAAGAAATCTTCAAACTCATTGGAGAAGTACTCTCCTCCTCCATCTGACCTTAGCCTCTTCAAGCTTCTTCCTGTTTGGTTTTCAACAAGTGCAAGATACCTCTTGAAACAATTAAACACTTCATCTTTATGTTTCATAAAGTATAAGATAGTCCACCTGCTATAGTCATCAATGAAGGACACATAGTACCTTGAACCTGAAATGGAGGGATCCTTGCTAGGTCCCCAAACATCTGTGTGTACCAAGTCTAGATAGTCTTCATGCATGAAACCTTTC
>CM035416.1:102508963-102512254 GCA_020310875.1 Ceratopteris richardii
CATGAAGAATAAGAAGAAAGGAGATAAAGGTAAAGCAAAGGATGAAGAGGAGTCTAATTCTCAAGCTTATTATGCAAGAGGTAAAGGCACTGGCAGAGGAAGAGCAAGAGGTTTTGGAAGAGGAAGAGGTAATCAAAATAACAACAAGAAGGCTTGTTGGATCTGTGGATTGAGTAATCATTTGGCTCATGACTGTTGGCACAATCAACAAGGATCAAACCAGAATCAAAACAACAATAGCAGAGGTCGAGGTGGAAGATATCAAAGTAATTTCCAAAGAGGTAGACAAAGTCAAAGAGGAGGCTATGGTAGAGGTGGAGGAAGAAGTTGGGGACGGAATCAATCCTACAACACCACCTACTACAACTATGCAAATGACACACAGAATGAAAGTCATACATCATTGATGATGAATTCAATCAGCACATCAGACAAAGAAGATCTAAAGGTATTTTACATTGACTCTGGATGTTCTAATCATTTGTCAGGAAACATAGAATTGATGTCAGATTTGGAAAAAGGCATTTCTAGTCACACAGTTCAAACTGGTGATAATACAAGACATAGTGTACATTCAATTGGAAAAGTGAAATGCAAGAGTGGAGCAGATTTGCTAACCAATGTTTTGTATGTTCCAACAATACCTAAAAACTTGATTAGTGTGGGACAGATAGTTGAAAAAGGTTTTCAAGTCAGGTTTACAAATGAAGGAGTATTTGTGGAAGATCCAGAGAATGGATATAATCAGATTGTCTCTGGTAAGAAAGAAGGTAGACTCTTTACTTTAAGAGTGCAAGGAAACATTGGTCAAGCTTTGCTCACACATGGTGAAGCAGTGATTACAGAACTTGATCTCTGGCATAAGAGATTAGGTCATTTCAATGAAAGAGGAATTAAAGCTATGGTTGCTAATCAGTATGTACTAGGATTACCAAATGTGCAAAGTCAACATATGGTTTATAAATGTGAAGCATGTCAAATGGGTAAAGCACACAGGTTACCATTTCAGAAGAAAGGATTCAAACATGATGGAATACTTGAGCTCATTCATACAGATGTATGGGGACCAACAAAAGAAGGATCTATCAGTGGCTCAAGGTATTATGTTCTTTTCATTGATGATGCTACAAGATGGATAACATTATATGTTTTGAAGGAGAGATCAGAAGTGTTTGGAGCTTTCAAGCATTTTCATGCATATGCAGAGACAGTCACAGGTCAAAAGCTTAAGAGACTGAGGTCTAATGGAGGGGGAGAATACTTCTCCCAAGAGTTCAATGATTATCTTTGGAATGCAGGTATTAAGAGAGAAATAACTTGCAGGTATACACCACAACAAAATGGTGTAGCAGAAAGAAGGAACAGGACTTTGGTTGAGTTTGCTAGAGCTATGCTAAAGGAGAAGAACTGTCCAAATTATCTTTGGGCTGAGGCTGTAAATACAGCTACATATCTTGTGAATAGATTACCATGTGCAGCTCTGAATGGAATGACTCCATATGAAGCTTGGTGGGGTAAGAAACCAACACTAGATCATTGTAGAGTGTTTGGATCAATTGCATATGCTTATGTGCCATCACAACTTAGGCATAAACTTGAACCAAAGGCAGAAAAATATGTGTTCATTGGTTATGATGAAAAGCAGATGGGTTACAGATTGTGGAATCCTCTAACCAAACAATTTATTGTTTCTAGAGATGTTACATTTGATGAACAGAAAAGTTGGTATGCAGATCAAAGTCATACAGCTGAAGAATTTGAAGAAGAGGTAAGAAGATGTGAGAAAGGAAAATCAATTGTGCAGGTGAATAGAGATGAAGACTATATGCAAGCAAGTACATCCAGAAGTGGATTAACAAGAAGAAATGAAGAAGCTCCTATATTTGATGAAGAAGTGTATCCAGACACATATGAAGAATGTGAACCAAGAAGGTCAAGCAGGACTAGAAGACAACCAGAAAGGTATTCTTATGATACTTCTTACATAACTCAGAAGAACTATGCATATATGGTCAAAGATGATGAAGAACCTCAGAACTATGATGAAGCTAAAGGTAAGAAGCAATGGGAAGAAGCAATGAAGGAAGAGTTCAATGCACTGGAGGAGAACAAGACATGGGAACTTGTTCCTAAACCAAATGGTAAGAAAGTAATTGGAAATAAATGGGTTTATAAAGTGAAGAAGCTTGCAGATGGAAGTATAGCCAGATACAAAGCTAGATTGGTGGTGAAAGGCTATGCCCAGACCTATGGCATAGATTATGATGAGACATTCAGTCCCGTAGCTAAGATGTCAACTATAAGGACAATCATTGCTATTGCAGCTTCAAAAGGATGGACTCTAAGTCAATTGGATATAAAAAATGCATTCTTGAATGGATACATATCAGATGAGGTATACATGGAACAACCTCAAGGGTTTATAGATTCTAGGTATCCAAATTTTGTTTGCAGGTTGAGAAGAGCATTGTATGGATTGAAGCAAGCTCCAAGAGCTTGGAACTATAGACTGGTGAAGTATCTCAATGATCTTGGATATCAAAGTTCAAAAGCAGACCCAAGTCTACTTATCAGAAGAACAGAGGAAGGTACAATCTACATTTGTATTTATGTAGATGACATTATAATCACAGGTACTTCAGATGAAGGAATCAAGGAGGTAAAGAGATTACTTGAGAAAGAGTTTAAGATCAGTGACCTAGGAAAGTTATCATACTTTCTTGGAATGGAAGTTACTTATACAGATCATGGCATATATGTGTCACAAGAAAGGTATCTTCTGAACTTGTTGAAGAAGTTTGATATGGAAAATTGCAGAGAAGCTTCAACTCCACTTGAAGTTAATCACAAGCTCAGTAAATATGATGGTGCAGACTACAAAGATATGAGGAAGTATCAATCTCTTGTGGGTAGTTTGATTTATGCTACACTAACAAGACCTGATCTTAGTTATGCAATGGGAGTTTTGTCACAATTCATGCATTGTCCAAAGGACCCACATTGGATTGCAGGTCAAAGAGTTCTCAGATATATCAAAGGAACTATAAAGGAAGGATTATATTATCCTTTTACATCAGATTTGAAGTTGAGAGCCTACAGTGACTCAGACTGGGCAGGTAATCAAGATGACAGGAGATCAACTCATGGTTACATGATATACATTGGTGATAAGCTTGTAAGTTGGTGTTCCAAGAAACAACATACAGTAGCATTATCATCAACTGAAGCAGAGTACAAAGGACTTGTGGAAGCAGCTAAGGAAGTCATATGGATGCAGACATTGTTCAGAGC
>CM035416.1:102537254-102539754 GCA_020310875.1 Ceratopteris richardii
TAGCTGGCAATGTGGCACTACTTTCTGATTTGGAAGAGCCCAAGGGCAAACATCAGGTACAAACAGGTGATGACACTAAGCACTCTGTTGTCAAAATTGGAAATGTGAAGACATGTGATGGTAATCAAAACCTATTAAGCAAGGTACTCTATGTACCAACAATAACTAAGAATCTGATGAGTGTTGGTCAGATTGTGGAGAAAGGTTTGCAGGTCAGATTCACACAACATGGAGCATATGTGGAGGACCCAAAACAAGGATTCAGAAGGATAGCCAAAGGGGAGAAATCAGGTAGACTATTTACATTTGAGCTAGAAGATACAAAAAACATTGCTTTGTATAATTACAAGGATCAGACACTTTCAGAGTTAGAGATATGGCATAAAAGACTAGGGCACATAGGTGAAAGGACTCTCAAGCAAATGTGCAGGGATCAATGTGTGCTTGGGATACCTAATGTATCCAAGCAACATATGATTTACAAATGTGGATCATGTCAATTTGGTAAGTCTCACAGATTACCCTACTCAAGGAAAGGTTTCATGCATGAAGACTACCTAGACTTGGTACACACAGATGTTTGGGGACCTAGCAAGGACCCTTCCATTTCTGGTTCAAGGTATTATGTGTCCTTTATTGATGATTATAGCAGATGGACCATTCTATACTTTATGAAGCATAAAGATGAAGTATTTAATTGTTTCAAGAGGTATCTTGCACTTGTTGAGAATCAAACAGGTAGAAGCTTGAAGAGACTAAGGTCAGATGGTGGAGGAGAGTACTTCTCCAATGAGTTTGAAGATTTCTTGCAGGAAAGAGGCATCAAGAGGGAGATCACTACAAGGTACTCACCTGAACAAAATGGGGTAGCAGAAAGAAGGAATAGACTTATAGTGGAAACAGCTAGGTCTATGCTCAATGAGAAAAAGTTGCCAAATTACTTATGGGCAGAGAGTGTATCCACTGCCACTTATCTCATCAATAGGTTGCCATCCAAATCACTTGATGGCATGACACCATATGAAGCATGGCATGGTAAGAGACCCTCTCTGGATCATTGCAAAATCTTTGGTTGTGTAGCATATGTGCATATTCCCTCACAGGTCAGAGGAAAGCTAGACCCAAAGGCAGAGAAATGTATCTTCATTGGTTATGATTTGAACCAAAAGGGATACAGATTCTACAACCCCACAAACAAAGGGTTCAAGGTAAGCAGAGATGTCATATTTGATGAGAATGACTCATGGTATGAGAATGAATGCAGGAAAGTGAGTCTACCCTATGACATGGAGGAAGATTTTCCAAAGCTTACCAAGGAAGAGCCAACTCAGCAAGAAGATTCAAGCTCAGATGATGATACAATAAACCTTGAAGAATTCAAAGCTTGGAAATCCAAAGGAAAGATGAAGATGAAGCAATTAGAGGACAAGGCAGAAACTTCTACTCAAGCTATGAGAAGATCTCAGAGAGAGAAGAAGAAACCTATCAAATTTGGGTATGACACATCACTTGTAACTAAACACTCTGTATATCTTGCAAAAGACTTGTTGAATGAAGAACCAGGTACCTATGAAGAAGCAATTACAAAGCCAGAATGGAGAGAAGCCATGGATGAGGAGATAGAAGCCCTCAAAGAGAGTGATACTTGGGACTTGGTACCCAAGAAAGACACTATGAAGGTAATAGGATCCAGATGGATCTACAAATTGAAGAAGAATTCAGATGGAACAATTAACAGGTACAAAGCTAGGTTGGTAGCCAAGGGTTTTGCACAAACCCAAGGCATTGATTATGAGGAGACATTTTCTCCTGTGGCCAAGATGCCAACTATCAGAGTTTTGGTGAGTGTAGCTGCATCCAAGAATTGGAACATGTACCAATTGGATGTGAAGAATGCATTCTTGAATGGATGGATATCTGAAGAAGTCTACATGTCACAACCACCTGGCTATGAAGATCCAAAAAAGGTACATTATGTTTGTAAATTGAAGAAGGCTCTGTATGGTTTGAAGCAGGCACCTAGAGCATGGAATTACAGATTGACCACCTACCTTCTAGACCAAGGATTTGTGATGAGCAAAGCAGACACTTCTCTATTCATAAAGAGAAGTAGTACAGAGGTAATCTACTTATGTGTTTATGTTGATGACATCATCATTACAGGTAATGATGTCAATGGGATTAGACACATCAAAGGACAGATGATGAAAGAATTCAAGATTAGTGATCTTGGATTACTAAAATATTTCCTAGGTCTTGAGTTGATCTATACAGATACAGGTATCTACATCACTCAAAAGAAGTATGTACAGGACATGGTCAAGAAGTTTGGTTTGCAGGATGCTAAGGTATCTACTACTCCAATGGAGGTTAACCAAAAGCTAAGTGTTCATGAAGGAGAAGAAATCAAAGACATTACAGGATACCAAAGTATGGTAGGTAGTTTAAATTATGCTACCTTGACAAGAATTGACATAGCATATGGAGTAAGTGTGCTTAG
>CM035416.1:102549754-102569754 GCA_020310875.1 Ceratopteris richardii
CCCACTATCACTAAAAACGTAATAAGTGTAGGCCAAATATTTGAAAAAGGATTGCAAGCTCGGTTCACCCAACATGGAGATTTTGTGGAAGAACCAACATGGAGATTTTATGGAAGATCCATGTCAAGGCTTCAAGAAGCTAGCCAAAGGTGAGAAGCATAGTAGGCTATTTACTTTTCAAGTAGACAAAACCACAAACATAGCTCTATTCAAGTCTCAAACCCTAAGTGAGATTCAGGTGTGGCATAAGAGACTTGCTCATGTGAATGTTATAACCTTGAAGGATATATATAGGGATCAAACTATTCTAGGGCTTCCAACCATATCAAAGAAACACATGATCAACAGATGTGATGCATCTGAGATTTGAAATGCACAAAGATAACCATTCAAACACAAAGGCTATATCCAAAGAAACCTTTTGGTGTTAGTACACATTGATGTGTGGGGACCAAGTTAAGAACATTCATTGGCATGATCAAGGTATTAGTTTCCTTTTTTGATGATCATAGTAGAATGACCATTTTGTACTTTATCAAGAATAAGAATGAAGTTTTTGAATGCTTCAAGAAGTACCTAGCACATGTAGAGAATCATATAGGTAGATCATTGAAGAAAATCAAATCTGATGGAGGGGGATAATAGTTCTCACAAGAGTGATGAATTCTTTCAGGATAAAGACATCAAAAGGGAAGTGTGTAATAAAGTAAGTTTGTGGTCTAAGCGTCTGGCTGGTTCAGGCGGATCTAAAATTGAATATTGGTGCATTTCTCCTTTTCAAAGAATGTTTTCCTGCACAAAACATGTTTTCTTCTTGCTTGAAAAAGGTAGTTAATGCTCAAAGTTATGCACATGAATAGTTATATCTTTTTAAAAAGCTAGCAAGTAGAATGTTTGTGCATGGATGATTGGGCACGTGCATTTTCAAGCTCAAGAACTGCTTGATTTAAGTTTGGTGCATAAAAGGATAATGCAAAAACGTGAATGCACTCACATGCATTTGCATGCAAGAACAAGCATTAACATATGCATGATTGTTTATTAAGTAATTGAATAATTATACTTTTGTTACTTCCTTTTCTAACTTGACTTAGATAGCTAGGGAAAATAGCAAACTAGGTAGTTGCAAGGCTCTTGGTTGCCATGCAACTTAACTAGCTATTTTGTTTTTCCCAAACATGATATTTAGGTATCATAAATTAGGAGTTTTGATTAGGAAACGTAGTCCCTTCTAAAGTCAACTGCTCAATTTTCTTGCTCATTGGAATGGAAAGAAAATAGGGTTGCTTGAGAATTTCCATGATGACTCTAAGATTAGGAGAAAACTTAGAGAATCATAATGACAAGCCTAGATATAGTCCTTAGCTTGGATTTAACAAATCATGTTTTCAAGTGGATTGATAAAGTTTCCTTTGGAAGTTTTATCTGATTCTATCCAAGATGTGATCAAATGGAACTTGAATCAATTGAACTCTTAAAGTTCAAAAGATAGTTGTTATATTCCATAAGTGGCATCCCTAGTAAGGATGCTAAGTGCCTAGAAGAACTATGCAATTTTTGTAAGTTCTCACTTGATTCTATCCCAAGGAGTGATGGAAATCAAAGATTGAACCTTAACATCAATTGAAGTTTAACATTCAATAGATGGATGCTAGGTTCCATGACTACATCTCTTGTATAGATGCAAAGTCTTAAAAAAGAGGGAAGCTTGAAAGAACTCTTCCTTTTAGAGGAGTATAGAGTTATTATTAGTTTCATTTAAGCTAATCATAGATTAATAAGAAACCCTTGTCAAAGTGAGCTTTAGGAATTAAGATACTTCCTAAAGATAAGCTAATAAAATGAAATAGTCTGGTTAACTATTTCATTGGTTAAAAAGGAATATTTTTTGGACAAGCAATAAAGCTTTAAGTCTTGGTCTTGTCCAAAAGTCAAGAATTTCTTTCAAAGATCATTCTAGTAAAGCAAAAGATTCCAAGATCAATCATTGGCTTAGTATTACTTGATTTCTTTGGCAGGAATCTAAAGTTCTTGAAAGAAAAATATGTCCCTAGATGTGAGACTGGAACCTTTCAAGTAAAGCTCAATAGCATTTGGAATCTGAGAGGCATCATTGCATGCTTGCACTTAAGTTGAGGGAAAGATCTCTAAAAATCCCATGGGTAAGAGAAGACACTTTTGGTAGTTTAGGAGATCTTAATAATAAACACTAAGTCTTTATTCTAGTCGCAAGGTCAACGAGACTTCATCAAGCTTGCCCATGATTGTCCAAGAACATGCGATTGGAACTAATCTGAAGTTTGCCCAAGTATTGGCAATAAAATTCCTATTGTGAATTATTCACTCATGTTCCATTTATCCAATGGAAAAATTGTGGAAAAAGTAACTTGTTCCAAGTCTAAATAGAATGAAGAAATTCAAAGAGTGTAGTGTCGAACCATGAAGATGGTACTTAAGTGTGTGGAAGGTAAAACATAATGTTTGCCTATCTTTAAAGGGATTTTGGTACAAATCTAGGAAGCATCAGCACGTGCTTAGAGTTAAGAAGTAGAGAGATTCGTGTATAGTCTCTGCTGAGGTAGGTACCTAAAGCATCAGTAAAGAAGGAATGTAAAGACAAGAAGTCAAAAGCTCTTGTCACTACAAATTGGTCAAGAATAAACCAATTGAACTTGAATCTGTTAAAAATAAAGTACTTGGAATTCTAAGTGGTTTTCATTTGAAAACCCTAGCAAAGATCAATGGATATTATATCAAGAGGTTTTCGGGTTTCATAGGCAAAGCACGTGATTGTGAGATGAACATGTGAAGGAATCAAAATCTAAAACATCAAGTTAGAGGTAATGCCTGAAACTTCAAAATTCTTTTAAAGAAATGAAGTGAAAAGGTACTCCATCAAGATACGTTTAGACTTTAGGATAAGTATCACCCACACATTAATGTGAATATAAAAAACTGTGGTATGGGACACCAAATTCTATACGCATATTAATGTAGGAAAGATGGTATGGGACATCAGATGGTGGGATGATAATTATCTTTTAGTCCTAGATTGGATCTTGAAGTTAGGTTTGATCCTCAAGGGAATTAAAACTTAAAAGGAGTTTAAATTCAAGAAGGATAAAAATAGTTTCTCAAGATATTTCAAGATAACTTCAAGATCAAGGAAGTAGAAGATATGAAGTAACTTCCAAGATCTTTTTTCTCAAATAAAGGTATATATTTTCTCTTAGTTGAATAATGAAAGAATTCAAGATAAAGTGTTCATTCGTAGGATGACATTGAAATGATCCTTGAAGTGTTCCGATGGCAATGCACCACAGTGCACTCTCCTTCTCAAGAGCTCCACGATGATATGCTCGGAGTAGAAAACCGAGCTCCTGAGGCCGCCCACAGTACTCCGCACAAAGGCTGTAGAATACGAAGAAAACACAGTACACAGGGAGCACCAAGACAGACTCCCTAGGTCTTTCAAATGCGGTCGAACTTACAGTTTGTGACTGACCAGGCCACTATATGTTTTATTAAAGAACATATACAAAGAAGTGTTCGGTGGCCATTTGTCCTTTCACATGGACACTAACGGTAACAATCTCCCACTAAAGGCCAATATGGCCAGAGTAACTATGGGAGAAAAAATAAAGAATAATAAAGAATACCTGAGTGGAAGTATACAAACTATACCTCCCACCTGATGGGCATGTTACACAGTATACAAGGGACTGCGTAAGATCAAGAATCAAGTAACCCCCATCAAGTGACAAGAGTGTCGAAAGTTATCCTGTGGTAGAGCTTTAGTCAAAGCATCTAAAGCATTATCTCGAGTGTGAACCTTCTCAAGAATAATGCTCTCAATACAATCCCCACAACATCACACTGGTAAGAGTCACCAAGTCTCATGGTACCAAGAGACTTTGCTGCATAATTAGAGAACCATTCTCTATGTGGTGTCACATGGAAAGAAGCACCAGAATCTAGCAGCCAGGTGTGGGAAATAGAATCAGCCATAAGTGCCTCAGATGGCACAGTACTATCAAGTGTCAACACATCAACATCGTCAGAAATAGCATTAAGTTCTTCAATCTTCACAGTCGAAGTAGATGGTGTAGGTAACTGTTTAACATGCCCATCAACATTTTGTCCTTTACCTTTAGCATTCTTTAATGCATAACAATCTTTCTTCATGTGTCCTTTCTTATGACAATAATGGCATTCGATATCCCTCTTCCTTGATTTACTTCTACTCTTATTCCGTTGACCATTCTTTTCCTTGTTCTTGCTCCTGCCACGTTGTTGATTCTTTCCTTGATAAGAATCACGCACATTATATGCATCTCCAGTCTGAGTGCCAACCATAGATTTTCTACGAATCTCCTCACTCAAGAGTGCTCCACATATGTCATCATAGATGAGTTTACCACCAGATGCACTGTTGCTAATAGTTGTGCAAAATGTATCCCATGATGATGGCAGGGTGCATAACAGCAATACTGCTTTCATTTCATTATCCATATCCATTTTCTCAGCCTGTAGCTGGGAGAATATAGCATCAAACTCATTTAGATGAGCAGCAACACTGTCTGTGTCCTTCATACGAAGGTCATATAATTTTCTCATCAGATACACTTTATTTGATGCCGTCTCTTTTCATATGTATTGCATAACTTCTTCCAGAGCTCCTCTGCACTTTCACAGTCTAATACTGTAAAGTAAACATTATCTACCATGTGCAAGCGAATGGTAGACCTGGCCATTTCATCTAACTCATCCCAATCATCTTCATCCATGTCAACAGGCTTCTTTGAAATCCCATTTACTGGCTTCCATTGCCTCCTTTGAATCAGCACATCTTTAATCTGATTCTTCCATAGAGCAAAGTTTGTGCCATCAAATTTTTGGATCTCAAAATGGTCTTTGCCCTGCAAGTTATAGCTCCTCCTCGGAACACTAGCACTAGACCCTGATCCACCGGATGTGCCTGAGACCTCGGATGCCATGATCGTAGAGAACTGAGTAGAAGGATAGTGGAGCTAGAAGAGTCCAAAGACCAACAAATAAGTGTATCAAGGAGTAAATCGACCACTATATAGTTGACTAAACTAGAAATCTGGAAAAATTTTGCCAGAGTATCCTCTACAAAATTAGCATATGACCAGTGTCAAAGTATCATAAAACTGCAAGTACTGACATGTCTACCTGCATAGTGAATCACTGACTCCACTGCATATAATCAGTTACCCAATAGAAGCCAACTAGGCTTATCGAGCATCTATGAACAACTATCATACATCTCCTATGGCGAGGCTAGGTAAGACTTCCACCTGCATCACTGAAGAGACCCCGACATCTGGGTGTCTCCCAATTAAGAAAACCTCACCACGACCCTCTTTATCAAACGTAAAAGGCTTTATGCAAAGAACGTAACCGCTATATCAATGACCACATGGACGTACATAAGCGATATCCACAGAAGCGTACATGGTGTGTATGTGCTCAATATATGCAGTAAAATGACACTAAAAGGATGAATATACAGCCCAAAAACTAGCCAATAACACCTGCAAGTGTTTGTCAACTCTGATGTTTTAGGCTTTAAAAACCTGCATAAATTTGCAGCGACTACTCCCACCAAAACTGAAAACCCCTCGAGAAACTTGTACTTTATGAGTGTGGCTGGAAATACAGCCCCAAAGGTTGATATTTATTGTCTGAGAAGTACAAGGAACACTCTTTTTGATGTTCTTGGACCTGTGTGAAGAGAGCTATGTGCGAAATTACTCGGAAATGGCTCCAAAAACACCCCAAAATTGCTTCATAAATAGGCTTTGAAAGCAAAAAGTGAAGCTTTGAGGGACCAAAACTTGTTCAAGGTAATGTCAACCTTAGTCTTTCCCCTTCTTCAAACACCACAAGAGTATAGCTTAGTGGCAAGAGATTGCCACAGTTAAGCGAGCTCTGGTGGGAACAGTATTGGGATAGGTGACCTCTCGGGAAGTACCGGGAACCTCTATATTCCTTGATCCTTGAGGTCCTCCCTTGTGCGCAGCCAACGGCGCCAATGGTGACTTCGGTGACTCGGTCTATGCCTTGGTCGCCGCCTTAGTCGTACGCCTTGGAGAAAGCCTTGGGGGGGTGCTCGCTTTGCTCGCACAAAAGGAACAAAGCTTTTGCCTCGAACTGCTCTGGTACCAGTGAAGTGCTCCGATGGTGATGCACCACAGTGCACTCTCCTTCTCGAGAGCTCCATGAAGATATGCTCGGAGTAGATAACCGAGCTCCTGAGGCCGCACACAGTACTCCGCACAAAGGCTGTAGAATATGCAGAAAACACAGTACACAGGGAGCACGAAGACAGACTTCCTAGGCCTTTCAAATGCGGTCGAACTTACACTCTGTGACTGACCAGGCCACTATATGTTTTATTAAAGAACATATACAAAGAAGTGTCTGGTGGCCATTTGGCCTTTCACATGGACACTAACGGTAAGAATCCTTTCAACTAAGGAAAAGACTGACTAAGTCAACAATTAAGTTCCTAGTGTAACTTGGTAATTTCAATCCTTTGACTTGAAGTAATGCACAAGAACTGCATTCCCACTAAGCAATCATAAAGATTGAATCTAGGCATGAACTTAGTGTCACGTGAAGCATTATTTGAGAAAAAAACTCAAGAATAGAAGTTCAGTGGGTCGACACATTGATGTTGGATACCACACTAGTATCTTATGGATGAATGATGTTTTAGATTTGCTCTCAATCTTTTTGAGAATGCAATTTATTTCACTTAAAGATAGAAAAAATACTTGAATTGTTGAAATAGATCATTGTCAAGTTATAGACTTGAGTCATCCTAAAATTGACTCCTCGCAAGTTTTATCTTTGCGAAGTTAAAGTCACAAGTCATCTAGAATTCGCCTCGTAGAAAGTATATGTATCTTTGAAGTTTCAATTGGTTGTCCAAAGTTCTAGTTCTCTCTTTTCGCTTTCCAAATCTTTAAGATTTGACTCAAATATGGTATCTGATTCTTTTCACAAAAGTCGAGGGTTAGCCAGTTAGAACCAAGTAACTAAATTAAACATCCCAGATAGATTTTCTGTACAAGAACCTTTTCAATCAACAAAAGATTTCAAGTCCAAGACTGGCTTATTCATTTGAGTTTGCTTCTAGTTATTAGCATAACTCTCATGAATTTCTAGAGTGCAATACACTCTAGAACATTGAAGTTAGGAATTGCTCATCAGGTTGACAATTCCCAAGAACTTAAAGATAAAGTCTTTGCAAAAAGTGTCTTAAGTTGGACAATTTTCATTTTGAATTTGAATTGGTCAAGTTATAATAAGGTTTATTCAAAGTAAATGGTAAACTTTCTCTAGTAGTTTACATAAGAGTTTTAAAACTCATTAGGACAAAGTAGTCCTCTAGTCAGGAGAAAAAATCAAGTAACTATTGGATAGGAGTAAGCCGTTGTAGAAACATCCAAGTTAGATGTTTGGAACAACCAAACTTCAAGTTCTCCACACCAAATTCAAGTGAAATAAGTGTTCTCAAAGTCTTGTGAGGGATAAGAATCCCACCTTCGTCACCAGTCCATGCACCAGTAATGCCCAGATCATGCCTAGTAAAAACTATGTATTTGCATGGAATATTTTTAGATCCACCCTTATTATTCATTCACTACTTTTTTACTTTGACCAGTTTGTTTTTGAATCATTTGGGCATGAATGCCACGATAGAGATGAGACATGTTCTTCTAGTTTGAGAACATGACCATGTTCTTTTGGTTTTAGAACATGAGGCTTGGGGGTTACCTATAGTATTTATATAGCTCTCTTTTTTAGGACAAAAATATTTTATTAAGGGGGAAGAATCTAATAAAGTAATTCTATGGTCTAAGGGTCAGACCGATTTAGACGGATCTCAAATCCGATATCGTTAGGTCACCCCTATGTATGACCAAAGATGTCAAGTCTAGACTTACTAGAGGTCATCTGCTCTTGTGAACAAGTGATTCACTTAGATTAGTGGTGAAGTCTCAAGGCTGTGAAGGAGGAGGTCTTGGCTTCAATCCCCATGGGAAACATGGGGAAAATATTTTCCCCAAAGAGATCTAGAGTTTTTTAGAAGCATCCACGACTTATCTGGAGTTAACTCGGACACTTGGTGCACATGCAGTTACATGGCCGACACTTGGATGGTTAGTATCCACCTGCCCAAGAAGGTAGTCTCGTGGAGGGAGCTATATATAGAGGCATTTGGATGGGAGGAGAGTCATCTCTCTAGCACGTGCTGGTCATAATCTTCCAAAGTGAATACCATGTATTCACCTCATTTGAATAGAATTGCTGAGACAAGAAGTAAGACTCTAGTTGGATCAGCTAGGACAATGCTTGAAGAAAAGAAGTTGCCACACTATTTATGGGTAGAAGCAATCTCAATAGCTCTCTATCTTGTTCTTTGTATCCACAACTTGATAAATAATTCACTAACCTCTGATTCCAAGCCCTTGGGGCTTGCTTTAGTCCATATAGTGCTTTCCTTAGCTTGCAAACATGATTTGGGTACCTCATACTAGCAAATCCTTGAAGTTAGCTCATGTAGACTACTTCTTCAAGCTCTCCATTGAGGAAGGCATTCTTCACATCCAACTGATATAAGCTCCATTTCCTTGATGTGGCCACTGCAATCAAAGTCCTAATTGTTGGCATCTTGGCTACGGGGCTGAAAGTTTCATCATAATCTATCCCATAGCTTTGGGAGAAGCCTTTCACCACCAACCTTGCTTTGTACCTAGCAATGGAACCATCTGAATTTCTTTTAATTTTGTAAACCCACTTATTACCTATCACCTTCATGCCTTCTTGAGCTGGTACCAAGCTCCAAGTATGGTTCTCATCAAGTGCTTTGAGCTCTTCTGTTATAACTTATGGAATATGTTGAACAATGCATTGTTGGATTGAAATATAAAATAGCCAATGCATTGTTGGATTGAAATATAAAATAGCCAATGCATTGTTGGATTGAAATATAAAATAGCCAATGCATTGTTGGATTGTCACATGGAATATGTTGAACACTGCATTATAATTGTTAGAGTGTTAACTTATTTTATCAACTGAGGTCAGTTGCTTGTCAACTGAGGCATGTTGTATATTATTGAACAATGTATTGTTAAAGTGTTATATTATTAATGTATTAATATGTTTTTGATGTTTCTGTTATAGCAGCTAAAGGTTCGTGAGGAGTGTGCAAGGCGTGAAAGGGCGGACATCAATAATCCGAATAATTATTATTTAGCTTGTAAATAAACCTGCGTAGAAGGTTCTATTGTTAGAAAAGTAATGGTTAGAATAAGGGTCGTTGTAGACCGAAGTTTCTGTTATTCAAAGTAATGGCTTTCTGTAAAAGTTACTAACTTTTAGTTTCACGCCTACTTTTTGAAGCCGCCCTCATGTAACCACTATTTTCGACGTAATCAAAAGTCCTATAAATACATGCACTCTGTGGACTATCGGAACAGAGTGCATGGGGAGAGATTGCACCCAATATTGCGTTCGGTCTCGTCTCTTGTTGCCTCTATTTTCTGTGTGTTTTTCTGCGTCTGTAATCTCTGTATGCGCGTGAGCAAGATCCTGACAACAGTGGTATCAGAGCTCTGCACGCGTCAATACAGAGGGTTCTGTTCTCTGTTCGCGATTCTGAATTCCGATTCCATCTCCATCTCCATCTCCATCTCCGTCTTCGTCTTCGGTTTCGGTTTCTGTTTCTGTTTCGTCTTCGTCTTCGTCTTCGGTTTCTGTTCCTGTTCCTGTTCCTGTTCCAGAACCAGAACCTACGTTTTTACCTACGTTTTCACCTACGTTTACTCCTTTGGCAAGGCAAAGAACTTAGGCAATAACTTAGGCAATACATTGGCAACATTGGCACCCAAGGCTCCGTTGGAAGTCGTTGGCTACACGCGAGGCAATTTTAATTTTTGAGTGGTAATAGAGAGGTTTAGAGTCCCTAAGGTAGGAGGATTTGAACCCACAACCTCCTACTTTCAAGGGAAGTACTTTGACACTCCACCATCTCTTGGAGTTGTACTCAAGTTCTCTCTCTTTCTTACTTATGGAAGGCGCGCGCGTCGATTTCAAGATTGGACCCAAGAAAGAATCAAGTGTATCTCTCAATCCGTAAGTCGGATTGAGGCGTGTAATATATCGTTGGAAAGCTCTCGGAGCGAACTTTCCAATGAGCTAGCTTGGAAGTGTGAATTCCTTCAAAATCCTTGGGTGGCACTTGATTGAGTGTTCAAGATACCAAGCAAGGTTGAGAACACAGGATCAAGACACCAAGGTTGCAAACAAGAAGGTTCAATACACCAAGGTTGAGAGCAAGGGTCCAAGAGCACCATGGAGGATTACAGTAATTCACCTCTACCTGCGGCAACACTTGAACAACAACTAGAGCTCTTGCGGCATGAGCTTCAAGGAGCTCAGAACGAGATCCGACAACGTGATGAAATCCTCCAAAAGATGCAAGCTGAGGAAGACAACCTTGCGAGAGTAGTAAAAGCTATTGTGTCTGCCCAATCTGATGTTACTCATTCAAAGATAGGTAATAGAAACTACCAGTTTCTACGATTTGATGGCCGAAAGGATGGGCCTTTAGTACTTTCTTGGTTGTCGCAGTTTGATGATTTTTATACCGATGAAATGTATGCTGAAAGTGAAAAAGTTAAATTTGCCACTAACTATTTAGTAGGTAAAGCACAACTCTGGTGGAATGTCCTGCGGCACAGTACGGAGCGTCCAACAACTTGGAAGGCTTTTCAAGAAAACGTGAAGGATTCATTTCTTCCTCCTCAATACCATTTGCATATTCGACGTGCATGGACGATCCTTACATGGAAGGAGGGTGATACGGTTACTACCTACACAGAGCGGTTCTGGCAAAATTTACTACTTGTACGAATGCTTGAAGATGTATCAAAGGATATCTTGCAGCAGAAATATGAAGATGGTTTGGATGTGGGTATCCAAGCTAAGCTTCACACCCTACGACCTACAACCCTCAACGAGGCTATATCTTTTGCTTATGATGCAGAAAAAGAATTCCAGTCCATAACCAAGTCACTCCGTCTACAACAACCACGTCCACGACCATTTCCTGTTAAACCTTCATTTGCTATGAAGCGTAATTATAATGCCCCATCTTACCCTAGTTTTCCTCGTCCTCCACAATCCAATTACTCAACTCCACCCGTTGCTTCATCTCTCCAACCAACCAAACCACCTACCCTTCAAACTTCAGCAGTGAATGCCCAACAGAAGCGACCACGAATCACTTGCTGGAATTGTGGTAAACCTGGACATACAAAAATAAGGTGCAGATTGCAACCTCTTCATATGAAACCGGCTACAGCTCAATTGCATAACATGGAGGTCTATAATGAAGAAATTCCTCCTGTTTGGACAGAGGAATCACTGGAGAAGGATTTAAGTACCTTGGGTAACGATATCTCTCTACACTCTCTTCTTTGCATGCAGGGTACAATAAATAACAAACTAGTTAAAATTCTACATGACGATGGTAGTTCACATGACTTCATTCACATTTATTAGTACAAGAACTTAAATTACAAACGTTTCCTTCTTTGTATAAAGTGAAAGCTGCATTTCAAGGTAGTCGTTATAATGTAACCCGAGAAGTGCAAGATGTTACGATTAGCATAGGCCCGTATGTTGATTCACAGACATTTTTAATTGCACCTTTGCAATCTTATGATGTTATACTAGGTATGCCTTTTCGTCACCATTATAACCCACGTATTGACTACCATACTCATACCTTTAAGTTTGTTTTCAAAGGTCAAATCATTACTTTGTCTGCACGGCATGATTTCCAGCCATTTCCATTGATTAGTCACACTCAAGTAAAACGCGCATTTAGGAAAGGATTCAACTCATGCATTGTTTTTGTCAATGTCATCAATGATTATACTCATACACTTCCAGATGCATATAAACCTTTCATGAGTACTTATAAGGATTGTTTTATGTCTGAATATCCCTCTGAACTACCACCAGTTCGAGGATCCTTTGACCATAGCATAGACTTAGTCCCTGGTAGTTCTCCTCCTCATAAAGCACCTTATAGACATGGCCCACTACATCAAAAGGAAATAGAAAATCAAGTAAAAGACCTACTACAAAAAGGACTTATAGGGCCTAGTTCTTCCCCATTTGGAGCACCAGTTCTCTTAGTAGAGAAGAAGAATAAAACTTATCGAATGTGCATTGATTATAGAGCCCTTAACAAGATCACGATCAAGAATAGATACCCTATTCCTCGAATAGATGATCTCTTAGATAAGTTACGAGGAGCTCGTGTCTTTAGTAAAATTGATCTTAAATCGGGTTACCATCAGATTCGTATGACACAAAGTGATATTTTTAAGACTGCATTTAGAACTCAAAATGGCCATTATGAATTTATGGTAATGCCCTTTGGACTTACTAATGCCCCTGCTACATTTGCGGGAATGATGAACACTATTTTTCTTGATTACCAAGCTTTTGTTCTTGTATTCTTTGATGACATACTTGTTTACTGTTTAAGTTTGTCAAAGGACTGTTGTTGGGTAAATCCCCATGCAAATTTTATTTTCTTTTTCAACAACAAAGTAAGAGGCAATGCTAAATAAGAAAAATTTCGAACAAACTTCCTATAGAAACTAGCCAACCCAAGAAAAGAACGAACATCATTGACTGATTGTGGTGTAGGCCATTCTATGATAACTCTAATCTTTTTCGGATCCACATGCACACCTTCACTTGAAATAATATGTCCTAAATATTCTAGCTTACGCTGAAAGAAATAACTCTTTTCAGGATTAGCATAAAGTGTGTTCTCTCGTAACAAATGAAAAACTGTTTCAAGATGCTTTTCATGTTCACTATCATTCTTACTGTAAACAAGTATGTCATCAAAGAATACAAGAACAAAAGCTTGGTAATCAAGAAAAATAGTGTTCATCATTCGCGCAAATGTAGCAGGGGCATTAGTAAGTCCAAAGGGCATTGTCCTTTGACAAACTTAAACATGCACTTTCACATGCACCTGTTTTACAATTACCTGATTTTTCACAACCCTTTCATGTTGTTACTGATGCTAGCGGTTCAGGAATAGGTGTTGTTTTAATGCAAAATGACCATCCCATTGCATTTGAGAGTAGAAAGTTAAAACCCTCAAAGCATAATTATAGTACGTATGATAAAGAATTGTTAGCAGTTGTGCATGCTTTGCGAATTTGGAAACACTATCTTATGGGCTCTAAAGTCTTAATCAAAACCGATCAACAGGCTATTAAACATTTATTAAATCAGCCCTTAATCTCTGATAGGCATCTTAAATGGGCATCATTCATTCAAAATTTCCAACCCATGATACAATATCAGCCTGGTAAAGCTAATGTTGTAGCGGATGCTCTTAGCCGTTTTCCTTTGCATTCTGTTGTTTTGAATAATATTTCTGCCATCCAAATTCATTCTTTTCAAGAAATGGTTTCCATTTATGCATCTGATTTGTATTTTTCACGTGCATGGCATGACTTCAACAATGCTGCATCTTTATCTGATGAACATTATACATTTCATAATGGTTTTCTCTATTTTCAACATAGATTGTGCATAACCCAAGCTTTTAAAGATTTTGTCATTAAAGAAATGCATGAACCATCTTACATGGGTCATAGAGGCATACAAAGCACCATTTCTGCTTGCAAAGATTTCTTCTTTTGGCCACACATGGAAAAAGACATTGCACTTTATGTTTCTCAATGCATTGTATGTCAGCGTGTCAAACGTCATCATGGTAAACCATTTGGATTATTAATGCCACTTCCTATTCCAAATGAACCATGGGAACAAATCTCTATGGATTTTATCACAAGTCTTCCTATCACTTCATCACATAACGATATGATTTGGACAATAGTTGATAGGTTTAGTAAATATGCATATTTCATTCATGTAGAAAAACTTTGACTGCATCTCAAGCTGCAAAATTATTCATTAAATGCATTTTTCCACATCATGGATTTCCTAAAGTAATGTTATCTGATCGTGATGTTAGGTTTTGTAATCATTTTTGGGTTGCCTTATTTCAACATTTTGGTTCTAAAATAGATTTTAGCTCTGCATTTCATCCTGAAAGTAATGGACAGAGTGAGGCTACAAATAGTACTATTTTATTGCGTTGTTATTCATTAGATAATCCTAATAACTGGGATGACAACTTGCCATTGCTTCAATTTGCTTACAATAACACTTCACACACCACTACTGGTCGTGCACCTTTTGAAATAGTTTTTGGTAAAAAGCTTCCCACTCCCATGTCCCTCACCCAAACCGACATTCCGATGGCTGATTCTATTGCTCAAGATCACGTTTCTATACTTCATGATGTTCACGAGCACATTAGGGAAAGTCAAGAGCGATATACACGTATTATCAATACTAAACGATTAGCCAAAGAATTCAAGGAAAATGATTTTGTATGGTTGCGAATAGTTAAAAGACGTCTCAAAAATATCTTGCAGCATCCTAAAATTAAACTTGCACCACGCTATTATGGACCGTTTCGCATTATAGAAAAAATTAATGATAATTCATTTCGATTAGCTATTCCATCCCATTGGACTATACATAATTATATTCATATTAGTTTACTTAAACCATTTAAAGGAACTTTACCACTTGCTCCACTTCTTGATGACCCTCCTTTAATTGAAGAACAATCTGAAATCTTAGTTCCTGAGAAAATCATTGATTATGATGTCACTACTACACGCATAGGTACTCAATATCATCGATATTTGGTTAAGTACAAAAATCACTCTATTGAAGAATGTCAATGGATACATAAAACACAATTAACACCTCATTATGACCACTTAATTTCTGCATATCATACTCAAACACATTAATGTAACATCTCCATGAACATTTCCATGCATGTATTTTTACATGGCACATGCCTATTTTCTTTATTCAGTGATGAAACATGTGACTGGCCATCCATGTTTATTATTATATCAACTGAGGTCAGTTGCTTGTTCAACTGTGGGGCAATGTTATAACTTATGGAATATGTTGAACAATGCATTCTTGGATTGAAATATAAAATAGCCAATGCATTGTTGGATTGAAATATAAAATAGCCAATGCATTGTTGGATTGTCACATGGAATATGTTGAACACTGCATTATAATTGTTAGAGTGTTAACTTATTTTATCAACTGAGGTCAATTGCTTGTCAACTGAGAGGCATGTTGTATATTATTGAACAATGTATTGTTAAAGTGTTATATTATTAATGTATTAATATGTTTTTGATGTTTCTGTTATAGCAGCTAAAGGTTCGTGAGGAGCGTGCAAGGCGTGAAAGGGCGGACATCAATAATCCGAATAATGATTATTTAGCTTGTAAATAAACCTGCGTAGAAGGTTCTATTGTTAGAAAAGTAATGGTTAGAATAAGGGTCGTTGTAGACCGCAGTTTCTGTTATTCAAAGTAATGGCTTTCTGTAAAAGTTACTAACTTTTAGTTTCACGCCTACTTTTTGAAGCCGCCCTCATGTAACCACTATTTTTGACGTAATCAAAAGTCCTATAAATACATGCACTCTGTGGACTGTCAGAACAGAGTGCATGGGGGGAGATTGCACCCAATATTGCGTTCGGTCTCGTCTCTTGTTGCCTCTATTTTCTGTGTGTTTTTCTGTGTCTGTAATCTCTGTATGCACGTGAGCAAGATCCTGACAACATCTTCCTTCATTGCCTCTTGCCATTCCTTGCAATCCTTAGCTTCTCCATAACTAGTTGGTTCTTTGTCCTTGATTACCTGAGTCATGTATGCATAATGCTTTGCAATGAAATTATCATATGTTAATCTTTGTACTGGATATCTTACTCTTGAAGACCTTCTTTCACTTCCTTTTGGTGTGGTTTCCATCTTCTTTCTTTGTTTTGCCACTCCTGGAGTTTGAATTTCTTCTATTTCTTCATCTTCCAACATGCTCTCGTCCACATAGCTTCCTTCTTCAACTAAAATCTTCTCTTTGCCTTTGACTTTGCTTTCTTCAGAGCTGGTCTCTCTTTCCCTAAGCCTTCCACTCCATGGTGAGGGTTTCCTTGTGTTGCATGAGTTGCTTGGACCACTTAAATCCATGCTTTCTTGAACTCTATCATCATTCTTCAAATCTGTCTCACCTATGTCTTCAACCTGCAATGGACTCGTGCATGCATACCAAGGCTTCAACTCATCAAAGACAACATCCCTACTTACCTTCAGCTCCTTGGTGATGGGATTATAGCATTTATACCCCTTTTGTTCCATAGAATATCCCAAAAAAATACATCTTTCAGATTTGGCATCTAACTTTGACCTCAACTCTTGAGGTACATGTACATAGCATATACAACCAAAGATTCTAGGATGTGAAATGCAAGGTTTTCTTCCACTCCATGCTTCCTCAGGGGTTAGATGATGTATACCTGATGTAGGACATCTATTCATGATGTATGTGGTTGTATATGTAGCCTCTCCCCAATAACAATGCGGCATATTCATTTCGTTGAGCATACACCTTGCTACCTCTGCTATGTGTCTGTTCTTTCTCTCTGCTACCCCATTTTGTTGAGGGGTATACCTGCATGTAAATTGTCTTTTGATGCCATTGACCTGCAAAAATTCAGAAAATTCATGGGAGAAGTACTCTCCCCCTCCATCAGATCTCAAAGTTTTGATAAACTTGCCAGATTCCTTCTCCACCTGTGCTTTGAATTTCTTGAAGTAGTGGAACACATCTGATTTGTTTCTAATGCAATACAACCACACTTTTCTTGAAAATTCATCAATGAAGGTTACAAAATACATATTTCTAGCAAGGGATGCTTCTCTTGTTGGACCCCAAACATCCGTGTGAATGAGGTCTAAAACATTTGCACTTAAATAGGTACTCTTCTTGAAGGGAAGCCTTGATTGATTTCCTTGTTGGCAAGCTACACAAATTTCATGCAACATTTTAGATGTAAAATTTGGTAGGCCTCTTACCAAGCTCCTCCTTTGCATGTCCTTGAGCTTTTGTAGGTTGATGTGACCTATTCGTTTATGCCATAGATCCAAATCTGCAATCCTCTTGTCTCCATATGTGACATACATTGAATGGTGTGGCTGATTTATGTCCATTGTGAACATTCTCCCTTGCTTTTTTCCTTTTTCTATGAGCTTGAAACCTACCCTTGGATCCTCAACAAAACATCCTCTTTCATTGAACCTAACTTGATACCCTTTTTCTACCATTTGGCCTACCGAAATCAAGTTTTTGGTAATAGTAGGGACATGTAATACCTCTGATAAGCACTTTGCTCTTTGATTTCCAAATTGATATCTCCCACATTTTGAATGATATGCTCTGAGTTATCACCTGTTTCCACATGCCCTTGATGCTTTGGGACCTAAAAATTACTAAAAAACTCCTTTCGAAATGACATATGATTGCTACATCCACTGTCTACATACCATACATCTTCACTAGCTTGAGTTGTATCTTCATCATACCTCATGGCAAGTAAATAATCATTCCCTTGGCTGGATGATGTGTTTGCATAATTACCTTGCCCTCTATAATTGTTGTTGTTGCTTTGATTCCCTTGTCTTTGAGCTCTATGATAGCATTCATTTGCAAAATGACCGGGCTTACCGCATACAAAGCATCCGTTTGAAGTGGCTTGTCCTCTTCCACCAAAGCTTCCACCTCTTCCTCTATTTGTGGCTCTTCCACCTCTTTGACCTGCATTTTCTTGTTGTCCTTGACCTCCTTGGTTGCTTTGATATCTTCCTCTTCCTCTTGTAGCACCTCGGTTGTGTCTTCCTCTTCCTCTACCTGCATACAACAATTGCCCTTGGCTATCCTTGGCATTATGACCACCAAGGTTCATCTCCTCTATCACCATGAGAGTGATTAGTTGATCAAAATCAGGAAGAGAGTCCCTGACATACACTGAAGTTGTGAAAGCCCTCCATTTTTCATCATCCCTAAGTCCATTTAGGGTGTGGGCGACAAGATCGTCATCATCAAGGGCACAACCGATTGACCCTAGTGCATCTGCAAGCTCTTTAACCTTTAATATGTAATCATTAGCACCTTGAGAGGGGCTTTTCCTAAGATTATTTAGCTCATTCTTGAGCTGAATTTTTCTAGCTTTTTTGGAGGTTGAATACAATCTCTCCAAGCACTCCCACACCTTCTTTGATGTATCCAAATCTTGAATATGCCCTACCATAGAGTTGCTAATATGTTGAGAAAAAATGAAAATGACCCTTTTTTCCATTTCATCCCACTCTCTTACTGATTTTCTCTGGTCATTGGTTGGATTTATCTCCCTCCGCCACTCACAAGTCCCCACAAACCTTTCCCCATCAAAAAATTGCTTATTCTAAATCGCCATGGTTGGTAGTTTCCTTTCTCGAGCTTCTCAATCTGAGCATTGAGATCAGCCATGGTGCCTCCTAACTCTTTTGAACCTTTCCCTTGATGCAATGAAGTTGAAAAGGATGGCTTTTACCTCAAAAAATAGAGCTACTCCTCTTGATGAAGCTTTGTCTTTGATTTGATGATGTATTTGCTTCCCCTTGTTGTTGATGTGCCCGTTCTTTGCTTCCTTCCTTCAAACTTTGATGAAGTCTTTACTTCACTTCAGTAGCTCCTTCTTCTCTCTTTGATACTCCACTTATATCTCTGATACCACTGTTGGAGGATAAACACTCATATGTGCACAACAAAAGCAAATGAACCCTCCTAGGATCCTGAAATTTTTTAGACATAGGTTCTGTATTTTCTGAGTTTCTCTGAGTATATGCAGAGACTGAAAATGAAATTTTGCAAGCATAAACTAGACTTTAAGAGCTTTCAAATGAGAATAAAATCACTCCATTTGGATACTATATGATGCCTCAACCAGCTGCAACAAAACAGATAACTTGATCTCTTCACAGAGTATGAGCTAACTATACAGACACTATTCTGGACATTTCTCTGCACCTGTGCAGGCACTGAACCTGAGACTTATACCAGACAAGGTAGAACTTATAAGCTTTCCAACAAGACAAAAATCATTGCAAATGGATTCCGGATGAAGGAGAAACAACAATTACAAAACCGGGGGGTCTGCCAAAAACATTTAGATAGATAGAGTGTGTAAAAGTGAAATTTCTGCAAAATATGCAGAGAACAGATAGTAGGGGGTGTGCTTAAGCAAGGGGGCAGCTTGGGCACGTATTTGCACAACTCTAAGTCATAATACAACTCATTAGAGGTTTTAAAGACCACATACTAACCTCTTTAACCAATCAAAAGCATATACATGTCAAAAGTGAGGTCCAATCACATCAAGAGGTGAGCTAAATCTTCTCTAATCAACTTCTTTCAATTATGGGCATAATTGGATGCCTCCAACTCGTGGAAATCAGCCTCCTTTGATTGTGGATGATGTGGAAGGTTCAATTTGGGGCATGTTCCCACACTCTTGAGCTTGGAAAACTTTCAACAGAGGATAGGTCACATCAACATACATAGAATGAAGGAAATGTAAATCAAGAGGGTAGTTGAAGGGCTTCACAACTTCCAAGGACAAGGTATGAAGCATTTATGTGAATCTTGTCAACTATAGAAGCGAGCAACACTTCCATTCAAGAAGAGTGGCTACATAAGCCATCATCCATTGGAATTGATATATATAGATGTGTGGGGGGCCAATCAAAGAGGAATCCATTAGAGGTGACAGATACTTTTTCACTTTTATGGGTGATTTCACAAGGATGGTTTTGATTTATTTCATAGAAAACAAATAAGATGTGTTTACATGTTTCAAAGCATTCAAAGCAATGGTAGAGAAGGAAACATGTACATATATCAAAAAGCTAAGGTCGGATGAAGGAGGAGAATATTTCTTC